>CAJHQP010000908.1:0-143210 GCA_905132765.1 Moricandia arvensis
GACCAAACCAAGCCTACCATCAATCAATTTAATAAATAAGATGTTACATACATGGAAAAAGGCTGTATACTTCGGTGATCCTAAGACTCCATACTTGCAACTGTGAACATGAGTGTTCTTGTATGTCGTCAATGGAACCTAAACTGCGCATCTTAAAGCTTCTCTTTGATACAAGGATCATTCCAAAATCCATAAACTGATGATCCCTTGCGTTCTTCAATCATAAAGCGTTTGAACTTACTGTGGAAGTCACTTACTATGGTTTGATTTGAGTACCTTTTGTGAATGAATTAGGCTGCAAACTCTGTGAATCAAAGGCTCTAAATACCGTCAAGAATTCCATCAATGGCCTGGAAGATCTTAGAGGCTACAGTCTCATCATCTGCTATAATAGCAGTACCCATCTCTGAGGTCTCTATCATTCCACTACTAGGATTTGTTATATGGATTACACTCTTGTCATCTGATCCATTCTCACCTGTTATGTTGTCTATCGATCCGGTTATACTCATTTTTACCAACACGTCTAAAAGTATTTCCGGAGTCACAGAGCCCCAATGCCTCAATGGCCGAGCCTTTCCTGAACTTTCTTCCTGATCCAACCCGGAAACTAATCTGTGTTTCCCATTTTCCATCACAAGGTCACCTTTCAACCTTGCAATACCAAAATTTTCACGTTGTCTGAGTTTTTTCCAGCTCAATTTGGTGGCTAGCTCTGCCATTATCTCTACGTCTGCATTGTCTGCAATTCTTGACACACTTACCGTCTTGTTCTCAGAGTAATTCAGGATAGATTTTGTCTTCATTGTAGAAAGATTGATCCTCTGGTTGACAACATCAGGGACCTGTTTACAAAATGCCATCGGATTGATGAATAAAGACAGAGACAGTTAAATAGAGTCCTTACCAAAACAATCTTTGGCTTCAAAAAGGAAACAAGTGTTGGAAGCTTCTGCAACCTGCACAAGAACTTATAGCATTTGAGCAAATGTTGACAAGCAAGTTACAGTTATACAGACAGACGAATCTTACCTAATTCCGGAAAGAAATGAACATTGGAGAATCTTCATAGCGATTGGTCTGAAGGGGAGAAGTCCTAAACTTGAACTTATACCGTCCTGCAACACATATGTCTCAT
The DNA here is from genome assembly GCA_905132765.1 of Moricandia arvensis. NCBI lineage: Eukaryota > Viridiplantae > Streptophyta > Magnoliopsida > Brassicales > Brassicaceae > Moricandia > Moricandia arvensis. The sequence goes on from CAJHQP010000908.1 coordinate 1,139, forward strand.
CAGATATCTCGACTAGAGATTCATACTGGATCATCTTAAGAGCTGGGGAATAGAGAAATAAATTAAAAACCTCAAGAACAAGCAATGATTTTGGATCTCCACGCCAACGCTGAAGAAGTTGGACAGAAGGGCCAAGCCTCAAACTCCAGTGAGGAGCAAACACGATGCATGGTTCTTGCCAACTTGTTCTGTTTGCATAACGCAAACAATACGTGTCAGCTAAATGTATCTGAACTAAGCAATGACTAATGGTGCACAGAGATGATTTTTTCAGTTACAAATTAGCATGACATGTGTTTGCAAACATTGCATTTAGGCCACCAGATAGTAATTACAGAGATAAAAATATTAAAAACCAATCCTAGGAAACAACAGATTCTTACATTAAGTTGGGTGAGTGAATGGCAGGAAACAAATGGATCTTCTTGTCTTTAATGAATTTAAGATGACCAAATGATGGTTCTCCTGAAATTAACTGAACATAATATAAAATCTACTATTTGATTCATCTTGCAAATAAAAATTAACAGAGATTAACAAGTCAGATAAGTACACCTTCTCCTGTCGTTGCTCACACAGCCACTCTGGTATGGTGTTTGTGTATGCCAATAGCTCTTCTGCCACAGAAGATATTACAAAGATTGGAACCTAAGCACAACCATACTAGAGTAATTTAGTCTTACTGAGCTAAGAATACCATTTAAAATGTGGTTTTATATCCTCAATAAATTTAAAGTGTAAAACAAAAGAAAAAGGAAATCAAACCTTTAGAGAAGAGGACTCAATAGAATTTGACATTAGCTCAAGGAGCTCCAAAACTATCCCCACTCGAGTAATAGTTATTAAGGTTGAGCCACCAGCATCCGCAGATTCTGCAACACATGAGCAAACAAAAGCTAGTTTCTCTAGCTCTTCTAAGCTTTCTTCATTTTCTAGTAATGAAGCAGCCAAGCTCTCGTCGTTCTGGTCCCTGCTAAAACAATATCATTGACAACAAGACCCAAACAAACAACATTCTATCATAAATGTAGAAAAGGAGTCTTATGTGAGTCTACCTGATTGTTGATATATAATCACTATCCATGGGTGATGCGGTTCGGAGGCATGAGAAATCAGAGTAAATCATCACATCTGTTCCTTTGAGACCATGGAAGTCGAAACTCTTTGCATGATGTGAAACGAAGATGGAGTCTGACACATAACTTAAACTTCCATTAGGTCCGTTGATCAACCAGTTGCAAGCTCCTATATCTAGACCTGAACTTAGGGCCTTAATTACCAAGGTCCCATTATAACAAACTTCTTCTGCAAACTTTACGGCTTGAACCTTCTTCATGCAACTCTTTATGTCATCTAAACTGAAGAAAATAATGAATTAATGAAGCAATCAACTTGAAAATCCAGGAACTTGATTATGGTGCAGCATACAACTTGACAAGCCAATAAAAATTACCTGTACAGACGCATCCAACTGCCTAGATCATCACCACTCTCGCCGAAGACAAGATTCTTAAGCACGGCTGGTACTTGTTCACCATCTAAATTCTTTGTCCACCAAGGAAAACTAGACTCCTCAGGTCCATGTAAGCGTTTGAACTCCATGTGCATCGAGACAAGATCTTCCATCATAAGCTGTCCAATCTTAGCTGTTGATTCAGTCATATATATCTACATATTAGAAGTAAGAGCTCAACACAAGACACACCCAAAGCAAAACAACTTCATTCATGAAAACGGTTACCTTGGCACAGAATCTTGGGTTTTGGGTAAGGAATGGCAATCCAAGCAATCCCATCGGGTTAGAGATCAAAACTACATCAATTAAAGAAACCTCCCACAAATGCAAGGCCTTGACAGTTTTGTACCACGGTTCTGCGCACACCAAATCATCACAAGTCATCTGTCTCTCCAGTCTTTGCTTCTTTTGAATTGGATTGTCACCATCAGATTGATATGCACAAGCTTCAAACCCCACATCACATGGAACAGGAGAGAAGATTGTGATTGCCAAAAGGTCCAAAGGGCAGTCAATCAAAACCCTGAAACCACTTAGGTTCAGCATATGACAAGGCGGGTGGTGAAAGCCATCTCCTTTGCTCAGACAAGTCTGCAAAACACAAAGCTTTCATATTTACCCAACAATTCAGACAAAAGGTGTAGACTTTACATAGTTATACATAAAACAAGAGTAACTCACCAGTTCCATGGAGATAAAACAGCAGTAGAATCTGTCGAAAGCTAATAATTTCGTAAGACCTTATACGAATTGTCTCCAAAGGAAACAGAAGAACATCAAAGAGGTTCAAAGTCACAGCTTTTCTAGAGAGAGACTAACAGATGCGGCAGAGAGTTAGAAAGTGGCGGCGGTTAATGGAAGGCGGAGAGGGAGGTTGATGGAGTAGGAAGCGGCGGTTTAATTTCGAATAGGTTCGGTTCGGTTTATCAAACTGAATTCGATTTAGATGCTCTTGTTTCGGGTTTATTTAAAAAAAGTTCGGTTCATTTCGGTTTATATAGATAAAATAGACTCTCTGGTTCGGTTCGGTTTAGTTGCTTTGATTTAGCGAGCGAAGGTGTTCCTGAACAGCGTGCTCCTCCGATGGATTCAGCTGGAGAGGTGGTCAACGATGGCAAAATCACTCTCGAGGGTTTCTCTCTAGCTGCTCAAGCTTTCTCCGATAAGTGGAAAAGACATAACCTTTCGTTCCCTCCCTGGTCATGGGTTCCTCTGATCAACCGAACTCTGCTTAAGGTCAACGTCGATCAACACTATTCTCCATGTTCCAAAGATAGCATTTTTACCTTCGATTCCGTGTGTTAACAGAAGGAGGAAGGTTACTTATCGCTAGAGAAGATCATCATTCTCACTTCACTTGATGTAAAGTCACAACCTTTAACACTGTTTTCATCTTCTTCCTCTCTTTTATGTTTCTCACAGTTATCTCTGTGTGTAGGAAAGTGCTGAAGAGGAGTGTGTAGATGTAACAGCTGATTGGTCGGAGAAGGAAGATTCAATTGATCACACGGTCTTGGTACATAAAGCCATTCATCTTTGTATGTGAAGAGCACAACTCTGAGATTGGTTCTTTTACTTTCTCGCTAGGTACAAAGCGTTGAAGAGGAAGCACACTACTATGATTACAATATCGTTTACAGTGCATCATACATGGTTCCTATGCTTTATTTTCGTGGATATTCTAGTGGTATGTCACACAATAATCACCCCTGGATTGCTATTTTAAAAGATAATCATATCTGTTTATCACTTTGATTAGATGGAAAGCCTCTTTCTTTGGATGTTATCAAAAAAGATCTGCCCTCAAGCTCTGTTAGTCTTTTGTTGGAATCTAAGTGGACATTTATAACACAGGAGGTATCCTCTTAAAATCAATACCACAATGACTGAGCTTAATACCTTGTATTCAATCTCTATGCACCAATCAATTTGCAGGAGCATCCGTATTTGAACAGGCCGTGGTTCAAGTTACATCCCTGTGGGACTGAGGAATGGATCTCGCTGCTTTCCCAAAGCAGCAGCTCTGGTGGTTGTCAGATGCCAGTTGAGTTGTACTTGGTTTCATGGTTCTCTGTTGTGGGCCAGGTGGTTGGTCTTAGGACCCCTCTTGAGATGCTGGTTTAGAGATGTTCTGTAATCCAACTATAGTATGATGAGTCAATGGTTCTAAATCCTCAAGAACGAGGCGGTTATTATGGTATACATTTGTGAATGTGCTTGAATGAATAGAATACTCACTCAAAACAAATACATGCTGATACACTTGCATTACATGAATCGTTCTTTGTCGTAAATTGTAAATCAATAAAAAGATAAAATGTAGAAGATGCATCTACTGATTTAAAATAAAATCTCAATTAGCTTTCAAGTTCAAATGGCTTTGACTTTAATCATCAATTTTGTTTTCTTAATCTTTGGAATATGGTGTTAATCGTGTAAATTTCTCCTTAACTTTGAAGTTTACTAATCTATTCGTAATATGAAAAGTATACTTTCTAATAAACTGGTATGAGAAATATATGAAACTTTTTTTATAAAAACCTTGAAAATTTAAACCATTTTTTTATTTGTGTTTGTCATCCTTGCATATGATCCATGTTGATTTTCTATTATCGTTCCAATTTTATGAGATATATATGAAATATTATTTTATTTTATTGTTTATAGTTTTAAATCTTAAATAGCATTTAATATATATGCAGATATAATATAATTTTGTTTTCTAAATTCACCAAAACATTAAATTTATTCTTATCAAAGTTCAGTTAAATCAAGATATTTAATTGAAATCATTTTTAACAAAAAAATAATTTAAAACAATTCCAAACAAACAAACAAAAAAAAGTTAAAATTGTAAATTATGTTCAACAACTACATTTCAGTTGACTCCAACGTGGACAAAAAAAAACAAAACGCATTGTTTATATTTAAAAAGAAAAAGAAAAGACGAGACTTTGCGTCATTACAGAGTCTGAAAAGCTCTCTTTTAAGACAATCAATCTCTCTTTCCGACCAAAAGCAAAAGCATTAGCTTCTTCAATGGCAGAGTAAAGCTTAACCCTTTCTCTCTCTCTCTCTCCGTACTCAAATCTACCTTTCTTTAACATTCGTCTTTCCCCCGAGCAGATCTGAGCCCAAAACCGAGCCCACGACCAACGTCGAGACCACCGTCAGAATGACGTCACCGGCATACACCTCCGTCGCCACCACAAGCGTCCACGTAAGCGCTCTCGACGGGCTCGTCAACGTGAACTCCCTCTTCACCATCGCCGTCTTCGTGGGTCTCTCCTTAGCCACTCCAGGACAGCACAGCCTCGAGCAGCGATCCAGCTGCGACGCGAGTGCTGACGTGGCGAAGAAGCTATTGGTCTTCGAAGTCGTCTCCTTTAGCTTCTTCCTCTTCTCCTCCCTTGTAGCTCAGGGTCTCAAGCTTGCGTTGAACCTTCTCAATAGTAAAGACGTTGACGAGATTTTCAGAGCGCATATTAATATTAAGGTTTTGAGATGGGGAATGATGGCGTCTGCGGTTGGATCTGTGATGGGTTGTTTGTTCTTGATGCTCTCTATGGTTAATGTGATTCAGATTCGTTTAGGGTTGCTTTCTTGCGGTAGTGAATCGGCGGTTCAGGCGGTTGCAACGCTTGTGACGCTTGTTTCTTCTGCTCTCTTGGTTTATATCTCTACTGCGTTTTACGCGTTTTGGCACTGAATCTTGATTTGAATCAGTTCAATGAAGTACCAAGTTTTATCTTTTTTTTGTTGTTCTCTGTTTTGAATATAAAGAGAATTTGATGTTAAGAGAGAGAGAGATGATTAGAATGTTCTTCCATCACCTTTAGGACCATATGAAGCTGCTGTTGCAACGTAGCACAACGCCTTTTCTCTAGGTTCAGCTCTGTGCTAAGTTCCCTAATCTTTGCGTCTTTCTCGTCCTAAAAATGTTTAACCAAGTTCAATCTCAATTTATAGGGTTAGCAATCTATTTTCACAGCAGAAGTATAATAAGGTAACAATCGAATACAATCTTTCAACATCGTCCTAAATGCATATATAACAACTAATCAAACGTATTCACCCCATTGTGAGTGATGGAAACCAAATCCACCTAAAGTTTAAGGTATGAACTAAAACCAACATAGAGCAGTTTATAGTTGTTTACTATTCTTTGATTTAAATGTTAACCAATGATTAACCTAGTTAAACCTAAAACGACCCGAATAGAAAGGCTAAACCGGTTTTAGTATCATATACATAAAACAGAACAAGCTTTTATGAACATACATGTGTTTGAGAGATCTGTGAACTCCGGCGACTATTAGCATGAAGAGACAAGAGACGATGGTTATGTTCTTTCACAAACTTGGTCACAATCCATTTTTCGGATTTGTTTTTCTTCACCACAATCAAAGCCTTGCACCCTTCTCTTGTTATAGCCCTAGGGTTCCTGCTCTCGCTTCTCCTAGGTCTCGATCTATGGAACCCTTCTTTGTTACACACGAGCATGCGCCACACCACGGTCCCTTCTCGTATTGACCTCCTGAAAGCATCCACCCTCACAACGAAACCAATGCCAGAGGCGTAACTGTCATAGAAAGACTTTGCAGCTTCTTCTGATTCAAACTTCATATCAATGACAGGCTCCACCACTGACGAAGCTTCATATGTGACTGTATTCTCTACTATGTCTTCTCCGGGTAAAAGGTTCACTTCCATTACCACACAACACGCAAACAATCTCGATTCAAGACAAATGAGTACATGCAATATGATGGGAAGCGTACAATACCCATGACTCGGTTCAATTTTTTTGCAGAAGGATATTGTCCTTTTGGAACTAAATGTTGGTTTTCTCACCATGTCGATAGTGATGGAAACAATTTATGTATCTTCTCTCATGAGGCTGGTGGTTCACATAGCCAAGTTTCCAGTAGAGAGTCTCTGCTAGATCGTTGTTATGGGGATACTTCAGTCTTGAAAGTGTTTAGCAAGTTGGAATTGAGTTTAGCCGGGGTTAAACCTAGTAACAAGAAGACAATTGAGACTGTAAGAAACAGCGTTCATGCATATCGAAATCAGACGTTGACTCCCTCTACTCTAAAGAAATTTTTTGGCCTAATGTTGCATGACATGTGCTGCGAAGAAGAAGAGCCTCGTGATATTTCATGTTGGTTCGAAACATTCCAGGATGAAGAAGCTGACAATTCCATTTACGAAAACCAATTTTTGTGTTGGAGATCTCTCAAAAGGGTAAGTTTGTTAATTTTCAATTATTCCTAATTTTATCCATTTCCTTAATTCTTTTAACTTTGATTTCAGTCTCCCAACCGGAGATCTGGAGTTACAAGAGTCAATAGAAAATGAAATTCACTTTAAGAGGAAGATAAGAAGAAAGTTGGACTTATCCGTTCAAAATTTGTTCAATTCAAATTATTTTATGTGACTGTATTCTTTCCATTTGAATTTGCCATCGGCTCTACTACTTCTTCTCCACGTAAAAGGTTCTCTTCCACTGCTGCACAACACATAAACAAGCTCAGTACATGAAAAAGATGCAACAGTTTAGTCCTAGACCGCTAGATACATTAGAATAAGAGTTGTGCCACTGAATTTATTTTAAAACTTGAACTAGTACTTAAGAATTGAACCCCTAAACATATGCATTTCTAAACCCTGATTAAGTAGGAAGAGAGTAGCAATTCATCAACTTTAATCAAACTCTCAACACGAATCATTAGATTACAAATCAAACTCTGAACTTCATCCGTTGGTCTACGAGAAGTGAGAAACGACATGTGGTTTATAAGTCTTTTTGTTTGTTTGACTTCAGATTAGAAGTTAAAACATCATGTAGTTTACCACTTATTTTTCTTTTCCCCTGTTCTACGTTGTATGCATGGCATGATCTTATTAGCTTAAATGTTAAAATTAATAAATGACGTGCATCACAATTCACAACCATATGTTACAAAATAATAAAAGAATCTTCAAAATCAAAAACAAAATAACGGATTTGTAAGATCCGTGGAGTTATATGTTTGTTTCAAAATCCCACAAAGTAAATTCATCAACAACAGTTTTGTGGAGAAGCATTCAAAACGAAGCTTGATCCATTTTGTTAATTCTCTTTCGAGTTTTGCCCTAATCATTCCAAGGAAAAAAAAAACAATGGTGTTGATCTCAAACCCTAAACCCAAAAATGGGTTTTGTTTGTTTGATTACAAGCTTGATTCTAAGGCAGCAAATCCACCACCTTTCATCATTTGCTTAAACTCCTTAAAATTCACCATCCCATCTCCATCAACATCCACTTTGCTTATCATCCTCTTACAATCCTCTAGGGTTCTTCCTTGCTTGAGCCCCAAGGAAGCTAACACGGATCTCAGCTCTTCAACCGTGATGAACCCATCCCGGTTCTGATCAAACACGTTGAAAGCCTCTCTTATATCTTCCTCCTCGTCTCTATCCTCCATGATCGACTGGTACAACCCACCAAACTCCTCTATGTCCACGTACCCATCACCGTTGAGATCAATCTTCTCGATCATCTGCACCAAGTCTTTGTCCGGGATGTAGATGCCAAGATTCTCCAATGAATCATTCAGCTCTTGCTTTGTGATTTTCCCGTCGCCGTTCCTGTCGAACATTTGGAATATCCGGGACAGCTCTGCTTGATCCATCTCTTTAATGGGGTTTATAGAAACTTTGAAGAGAGAATGAATGAGAACAAAAGTTCGAGATGAGTTTATAGAGATTAGGGTTGGAGAAAGGAAGAAGGACTAGTTCTTAAAGAAAAAAAAAGGAGTGGTTGCCATTTTAGAAAATTTCATTACAACTGTATGTGATCGTGGTCTGCACCAGTTTTTTTCTGTTGAACTGGTCTTAAAATAGGTTCTTTTTTGTCCTTCAGAGATACACAGAGACTAAAGTCTATCAATAGATACACACGGATTGTACACTCATGTCTCATAGTATCATCGTGATCTTCAATTAATAGTTTTCCGTTAGGACAGTTTATTTCAGGTTATATATATAATTTCTTTCCAAGCTCACAGTTTTTGAGTGCTTATTTACTAATATCATGAAAATGTTTGTTCCATCTTTTTAAGCTTTATATTATCTTATCTAAGATGTGATACATCACGCTCTTTGAAGAGACAACTTAAACAAATTAAAAACTTGGTTTAAAATAGTTAGGTCTTAATCACTTTTAATAGTCAATTACTGAGAAAACTGTAGTTGGCAAAGTAAAGGTTTATATCATGCTGTATCATCATGTATGTGACTTTAAAATTTGTACATACTCAGTTCTAATAAGTTAGATTTTTTTTTTTATAAATTTCGATTTATTTGATTCATTCACACACACACAAAAAAAAAAAAGTTGGTTCCACCGCAAATTGAAAACTTGCTAAAAAAGATTGGTTTATATGATTTAAAATTCACTTGCTAAATTTCAAATTCGGCCCACAGTTACTAGCGACACAAAGAGCAAGCCCAAAGGAGACTTGATTAGATCATTAACAATACCTCTGAAAATGAATTTACTGATCATACCAAACGACATAAGATAATCATGATCTTGTGGAGTCAAAACTTTTAGCCTAAAATAAATTTGAAAACTAAACTACAACAGAGTTTGCAAGGGTCGAAACAAATCTACTAAACCGTCAGTATAAAGATGCCATATTCATTCTACCTTCTTCCTTTCCCTAAAACAAGAATCTGTCACTCTAAAGCCTAGAGCCATATAGTGTTTGTCTCAGCTCCACGAAAGAAAGAAGCAGAATACTAAAACTTCACTAAAAGGATGGCCTTTTAACCCTAAAGCATACTGTGAAACTGAGAAGGTTGATTATATGGTGTGTAAAGAGAATCAACAAGGGACATCATTCTACATTATCTCTTCTCATTATCTATGCTAATTAGCGGTCCCGCTAATTAGCCTAAATTACTTGGCGAACTGAGCTTAAGAGACCACCAAAACTCTAAAGTATGTGCCACAATGTATTCATTTAAGCTCCTGAACTTTCCAAATTGCTTTTACCAACCTTTTAAGATATAAAACCATATTCTCTAACCCCTCCAACTTTATTCTTTTGTTACCAGACCTACTCTAAACCAGTGAAAGAAGCAGAAAGCAATATCCCATGGAAGAAGAATCAAAAGAGATTACATTGAAAGCAATATCCTAAAGCAGATCGCGAATTGAGAAGGTTGATTTTATGGTCTGTACAGAGATTCTCATTCCTATTCTAACGAGGCAAATCATTCTATATGATCTCTTCTCATAATCTATCCTAACTATGCCTACACTACTTGGCGAACTGAGCCAAAAAGACTACCACAAACTTTAACAGTATGTAGCCACAATTCGATACATTGTTTTCATTTAAGCCCCTGAACTTTCCAAATTACTGTTTACCAACCTTTAGATATAAAACAGTAATCTCTAACCCCTCCAACATTACTTTTTCTAGACTCTCTAGTCTAAACCGGTGAAAGAAGCAGAAAGCAATATCCCATGGACGAACAATCAACAAAAGAAAGCAACTTTCAATTAAAATGCAACCCATACTTGAAGCAGGGAATCGTTTAAAACAACCAAGTTCTTTACCACATTGTAAATGGAGATTAATCATTATCCAAAGCGATTTATTCCCAGAACGCAAAAACACAACAAATAGAGAAGCCTCAGAGACCCCTTACGGAATATCCCAAGGCTTAGCTTCAGGGACAGCAACAACCATACCTTGAAGCTCCTGCGTCAACACAACCTGACACCCAAGACGCGAGTGCTTGTTCAACACCCTAGATCTCGAGTTACGCTTCAACACATACTCCTCGTCGTACGTACGCGGGGGAAGCTTCTCCAGCCATTCCTCTGCGATCTGGACCTCGCACTCCGCCGAGCAAGCGTCGATATCCTCCAATCGATGCGAGAGCGGATCGATCAAGCCGGTGTGGGTGAGCGCGCGGAGGAGAGTCTGGCCGGAGAGGCCGATGATGTCTTTCTTGTCTCCGTCGGCGTCGATCGCGGAGAGCTTGACGATTCGATCGGAGACTTTCTTCGATCCGGTGGATGTGGCGGAGGTGCGGATGGTTAGGGATCTGGCGAATGGAGAGAGGCGGTGGATTTTAGAGGAGAGTCTCAGGAGATTCGTCGCCATCTTCGTTCCTCCTCAATCTCGTCGTTGCAGAGGTTTTTTTTTTTTTTTGGTCTTGCGGTGAATGAGTTTATGTGAGTGTGGGTGAAAAGCTTGTTTAAAATGGGCCTCCTCATAAAGCCCAGTTATAATGTCAGGCCCATTATCATGAGGAAAATTAACACTCAATTTGAAGAACCGGTTTGCATAATCCCAAATCTTGTTCGGTCTAAGATTGCGTCCTTGTAATATACACTAGAGCAAAAACAATCTTTAGTTTATGAATTAGTTGACTAAATAGAAGTGGACTATAATAGATTTTCTTCTATAATAACATTTAGAAGTAAATATATATAGGTGGATAGATATGCTCAAGTTGTTTTAGTTGCTTTAAACAATTGATTGGTTGGGTTGTAGAAGTTCTATTTAGCTTTAATTGTTATTTAGAGTTTTTGAATTTACCAATCATGTTTTATATTAATCTTTAAAGCTTTAGTTCTAAAAAATTAAAAAAATAGCTGTAAAAACTTTATTTTAAAAGCAATGATTTGAAATTGCAGAAAAATATTGTTGTAACAATATCTTCTAAATTTAAAGCTACAACAAATACAGCTAAATAAAAAAATCTTATAGTCTATATTTTGTTCTTTCTTAGGTTAAAATACTTTGGTTCATAACGAGAAAGCTAAAGTAATATACTCTGTTTCATAAACAGTGTATCTGATCGAGTGATCGTGATGTATCTTCACACTATTTTACAAAAGATCATTCAGTATATTTGTTTACCATAAAAAAAAAAAAACACCCATAAAGTCGTCACATAAAAGCATGACATTGTCGCATGTGTTAATGAGTCTTTTTAAGAAGACACTACTAGACCTAAACACAACTGTAATAGTAGTAATAATTTTTTTTAACATTCGGACAGCCGCAACTCTCTAAAACCCATGCCTTCTTTTGTTCCCATGTGATAAGGTCCACCTACTTTCCCCACGATGACGCGTTAAAGACAAATGAATTTAACTATAACCCACGTGGCTCTCACTCTTTGGTTGACCTACAATAGTACGCGAAGCAGACGATCACTACCTCCAAATCAATAATTAGAACAAAAATAACTTGATCCACTCTGTTACAAGCTGTCACCAAAAATGTCTTCTTCTTCCTCCTCCTCTGCTTAAACCCCATTAGTTTAATCCCCTCTCTGATAACGAACAAACAGATCAGAGAAAACGAGTGGTCCAGGGCGAAGCTATGATTCGTCTCCTTCAAATCTCGCTTCTCTGTTTCCTCCTCTCCGCCTCGATCTCGATCTCCGAGAACGAGACTATATACGAGATCCTCCAGGAGAACGGATTACCGTTAGGGATATTCCCTAAAGGTGTCACGGAGTTCAACTTCGACGGCCAAACGGGACGGTTCTCTGTTTACTTGAACCAGTCGTGCGATGCTAAGTACGAGACGGAGCTTCGTTACGACACGAATATCACCGGGACGATAAGTAAGGCTAACATCAGTGATTTGTCGGGAATATCGGCGCAAGAGCTGTTTCTTTGGTTTCCGGTTAAAGGAATCCGAGTCGATGTGCCCAGCTCGGGGCTTATATACTTCGATGTTGGTGTTGTTAGGAAGCAGTACTCGTTGTCTGTGTTTGAGACGCCCAGAGATTGCGTTGCGGTTCGTGGCGAAAATGAGGTATGGTTACATAGTTGCAAGATTTTGAGATTGTTTTTTCAATGTGGAGTTGTTGTTGTATTCTTGTCGAAGACTTAACCACGCGTCAGTAGTCGGTGGCACAAGTCGTTTTGTGGATCCTAAGAGATCCGAGTTCGAATCCGCCGCTAAACCCAGATAAACACTGCGCGTGGCCACCGAAGCATTCACATTCTCCCATCCACTACCTTTTTTTTTTTTGTTGAAGACTTGACTCTAAAAGATGGTTTTATTGAAAGTGTTTGGATTGATCAAATTGATTGAACTAATGTGTCTTAACTACAATGGCTATTTTGCAGGTTGAATCTACTGTGTTGTTATTGCATCAAGTAGATCAAACTCTTGGGAGAAAGGTTATTTAGCCTGGAGAGTTTATAAGAGTTGTTGTTATACTATACCACCACAAAGATAGACAGATGTTCTCATCAAAATTCTTGGAGATATACTTGTGTACTGTTCTTTTTTTTTTTTTTGTCTCAAAATCTTAAAGCATGATTCAAAGTCAAAATGCTTTTAACTCTTTTCCTCCTCATTCAAGTTTTGTTTTCTGTATTGCATTCTTGTATTCCTTAGAGGAAGTTAGATGGAGAGAAGCAAGATCTGGTTTGTTTTGGAAAAGATGTTGAAGGAATGATCCATATTTGGTTGAGGTGATTGATGAAATGTTGTATTTTTTTGGTGTCTATTGTTGTCTAAACAGATATTATCCTATATATAGCCAAATAAGTAGTAATTGACACCCTTCACAGAATATCTGGTTGCTTTATTATCGGACAAAATGATCCCTAGAGTTTTACAGTCCAATCAGTTGTGACCCTGACCTCTACTGAAGTCAAGTCTGTCTCCAGCTTGGCTTCTGAAGTCACTGTCTGAATTTACTAGGCTTGTCAATGGAACAGTAACGCAAACTTGTAGACTTGTAGTCCACTTATTTATCATTGTCTCAACCAACTTCATAACTATTTTTGTGAGGACGTTGGTGATTAAGAGGGATTATTACTTTAATGTGGTGATTAAATAAGGGATGATCAGCTTAAAGCTAGTTAGACACTAAGATGTTTAGGTTTTTATTGTTTGTCATCTCGTCTAATTGGTAACAAGACCACTGTTAAACACTAATTACATATTTTAGAACAGAGTCCTACAGTTGAGAATGCCACAAGGTCATCAACTCATGGATGGTGAGATATTTAGTTTAACATGATGATTAAGACCCATGACTTGGATGGACATATAAACGAGATTAGAGTATAGAGTAATATATCTCATGGAAAAGTGAGGCTATCTATATTAGTGATGATGTATATAGATTAGGATCCACATAGTTTAACTTTTTAAGTCAAACTAATTAAATAGAAAATGTGACCCTACATACATTAAGCATATGTTAAATGACCCCTCTAATCGAAACTTATGTAATCATTCTCGTTGATCATATTAATTATATCAATGAGATGAATGTAATGAAAAGAATCTCATGTTCTTGTTTACCAAAAAAAAAAAAAGAGAAGAATCTCAGGTTCTTACAAAGATATTACTTTTAACAGTTTTGATCGAGTCAGGTCTGGTCAATGTGGGACACCCATGTGGTCGTCTTTAGTTCAACATGTGACGTGTAGGCTAGGATCATCCATTATACTACCGCATCTCTAGATCAACTCTCTAGAGTCTAACTTCATCATGTCTCCAGTCATGCCTTAGATGGTGGTTAGGAGTCTTGGGACATAAAGGATTAACGTAAATATCCACATTTAACGAACTTGCATTGATGGGTTAAAACGCACGTGCTCTTATTCATTGGTTGCTCTATTGAAAAGCAATAACTCTTATTGAAAATGTGAGCCTACAAACAATAAACCTCAAGTTTCATGATCCATCTAATCCAACTCCATTAGGTTACTCACGCGATCATTCTCCTTCCACTATCCTACTACTTATATGTACAACTTATATATGAGCCTCACGTTTTCAAACATTTTTCAAAACTAGAAAGAAGTTACTAAAATGAAAAATTCACACGTTCTTACAGTGATATTGCTTATGGTTTTGGTCGAGTCAGTCTTGGTCGAAGAGGCTACGGCACACCCATGTGGTCGAACATTTTTGTCGGCTTTGATTCAACTCGTTCCCTGTAGACCATCAGTGGCGCCGTTTAGCACATTGTCTCCGAACGGGCTATGTTGCGCTGCCATCAAGAGGCTTGGTCAACCTTGTCTATGTGCTCTTTCCAAGGGACCACCTATCTCTGGCGTCGACCGCGCTCTGTCACTCCAGTTACCTGGAAAATGTTCTGCCAACTTTCCTCCGTGTAACTAATTTTCTATCAAAGTTTTGTAATGCGTTTACTTGAATATCACGATTTGCTTCGGTTTTAAATTAGACTTAAAAGAAACTTTTTTAAGACATATATCACGCTTGCATGTGTAGAAGTAGAAGTCGCATGTTTGCAACTTAAGAAGTTAGTGTGGGACTAAAAAAGACAATGAATGTCTGCAAATAAATCTTTCTTTCATAAATTTTTAGTTTGTCCTAGACTTTATGATCGAGTGTTAGTGTGGTAAGGGGAAGGGTTTGGAACACTAACATGTTTCAAATTCGGTTTTGAAGCGCGAAAATAAATTACATTGTTTCGTGAAATTTACACGGATATGAACTCTTACTTACTATCTATTTCCATACTCAAAAAAAGATTTATCTGTAGATGCACCTTTCTTTGCGAATTATTTGGGTTCTTCCATTTCGAAATATACAAAGTTAATAAAAAAAAGTTATAATTTCTCATATTTATATATATATATATATATATATATATATATGTGTGTGTGTGATAATTCACATATTTGGCAAAAAAAAAGAAATTATTACAAAGACAATTATTTAGATTTAATACAAAAAGTGGGGTAAAAGAGAAAAGAAGAAAAAATATTACAGTTTTACAGTTAGACTTTGGTATAGCAAATGATCAGCATAGTGGAAACAACTGAGGACGTAAAGTAGGTAAAGACCAAAGATAAGCATCTAAGAACTTAACGTTTCCACCATTTGAGATCATTCCCATAATGATATTTCTCATCATTTTCACCGGCTTTCCGATGTTGATCCTCCATCTCTGCACCACCGCCCGCGGTTGTCCCACCAAGAACCCCCGTCGTCGGTTTCCTAATCTCACGACGGCTCGTTTTCCTTTCCTCCGTTGTTGCGGCCACCAAAGCCTAGAGGGGAGACTTGAAGTGGCATGGACTGCGTTTCTTCTTACCATATTTCCTTCTTTGTGTTGTGATTCTATTTAGTGTTTTCAGATTTGGGTTTGTGAATATGCAAGTTCTTGAACGTGGATTTATACATAGGAGAAGTGAGTGAGTGATGATCGATGATGTGTAAAGCCAAATGGAATCAAAAGAGATTTTAATCATTGAAAGAGGCAATGATTATGAGCATGATTAAGGCCTATGTGTGAGTAGGAGAGAGGTTAACCTTTTGGAAAATATTCTATTTCCATCTCATAGTATTACTAAACAAGTTTAAGATAGATCTAACTCAAAGTGATCAAGAAAATGCTCAATAATAGAGTACATATTTGAGTTCATAAAATAACTTTTCTTAGTACTATTGAATTGCCTTATGGCACACACACTCAATATAGTTTCATTAAACTCTCTAGTTTCATAGTTGGTAATGGTTACCAAATTAATAAAGAACCAAATGGTTCATATATCTCTAGAACCGGAAAAAACCGAACCGAAACCGAATACCCAGTCATAATTTGGTATAACTTCTTGGACGTTTAATGCCTTAGCGATTCCTGATTACTTACACAAATCCTCTATTTCCATACTAAACATGTTTAAGATAGATCTAACTCAAAGTGATCAAGAAAATGCTCAATAATAGAGTACACATGTGAGTTCTTTCTACTGAACCACCTCATGTCACACTTATTCAATAGATTTTCATTACACTTTGTAGTTTCATTGTTGGTGTATCTTCTTGGACGTTTAATGCGCGATTCCTCACTACTTAATTACACAAATCCTCTATGATCTTAAGCTGGGACCTAGATATTGGCATTTTGTTCGATCATTGGGCACTCTACGAGACGCCTATAGTCTATATAGGTTGATCAGTGTATGTAGTAATAATATACTTATTTATATGCAAGAGGGCAGTAATTAAAATATGTTGCTTTCGTCTGCAAATCCTAGACCTCAAGTTTACGTTTAGTTGGAGAGAATAGAACTATTTCTTTATATAAAAATATAAGGTTTAGTATCTAATAATGTGTGCTTTATTCGGCCTTAGGTTGTGTAGCCTCGTGGTAACCATCATTGCAATTTACATGTGAGCCGTCCCCATTCATCTCTCTTTTTTTTTGTCTTTCAACTGCTTAGGCCATCTCCATTAGGAGTTTTAAAGGGGTTCAATGGGGGTTCACCCACTTCCCAACATGAACCTGCATCCCAAAAACTCCCCACCATGAACATGTATCAACACTGTAGCGCGGGTCCCACGACTCGTGGCGGTCCGCGATAGGTCCGTTTTTTTTTTTTTTTTTTTTTAAAAGAAAAAATTTAATAATAAAAAAATAAAAATGTGAACCCCATGAGAGGTTCACTAATGGAGATGCCCTTACTGACAAGATCGTAAGTACCTAATTGCAATACAAACAACCAGTCGTCTAGTATTTGTTTTTGGTCAAAATATAAAGTTACAAAACTAAAAAATTAAACTAAGATAATACATTTGCCAAAAATATATATATTTCATAATAATATTATTTTCGGTATTAAGCGGCGGATTAAACTAAAACAATTTGATTATTATAAATCATAATGATGTTGAGGCCAAATGGCCTAATAGGTACATCATATATTTATGTAACTCATATTAAGCAAGCGGCGGATTGCAATCTAAAACGGGTAGCTATTGGGCCGTTTGGGCCTCATAATTTCAAATTTTGTTTGCATTAAATATATTCAGGTTTAAAAATTTAATATCATCATCATCTTCTCAAGCAGTTCCCGCGAATCTAAACTTCCTTGAAGAAGACCAAACCTTGTCTTCTCTCTTCTCTCTGTCTCCGCAAGAGTAAAACAATCCTTTTCCCTCTTCCAACAATCTAAGCTTCCTCTAATCTCTATTCTCTTCAAGTAATCATGTTTATATATAATCTATTCTTCGTTTCTGATTATTCCAATCTCAGTAACCTCTCTACTCTCAAATCTCCTCTCTTCTTCGTATACCTTCCGATATACCGGAACTTATAAACTCCCCACAATGGATTCTCACGGGAAAATCCACCAGAAAGTGCAGGACGATGTTGAGTCTCCCAAACCTATTCCCTTGTCAAAGTATTCGAACCGGGTCGAGTTAAAGACTCTCCTCGAAAGGAGTGACGGCGGCGCAGGACTAGTCGGGAAAAGGGTCGTGATTGGTGGATGGGTTAAGTCTTCTAGAGCTGTAAAGAAAGACTCTTTACCGCCGCCGCCGGGAGTTTTCGTCCCTCCGCCGTCAAGCGGTGTGAGTCAGGCTTCTCCGACGCCCAGCGTTAGCTGCACGGAGATAATCAACTCGAAGATGGGTATTTTCAGAAAACTTTTCGATGTCTTGAGCGGCGGTGGAAAGACTTACCCGATCTTCGATAAACATGAGCTCGCCGGTCAGAATGCCACGTCACCACCGGAGTATATAATTCACTTCCAAATCAGTGATGGCTCCTCCATCTCCACTCTCCAGGTAACTGAAGATGTTTGGAGTTTTTGGCACAGAAGGTGTTCGATGAAATGCCAACGAGAGCTAAATTTTTATTTCTTTTTGTCTTTCTCAGGTTATTGTTGATTCTGCATTGTCGAGTGTTCCAGCAACTCAGCTTATGGCTCTAGGGACATCTATTGTAGCAGAAGGTGTGTTGAGACAACCATTGTCTGCTTCTGCAAAACACGTTATTGAGCTTGAAGCAGATAAGCTTCTTCATGTAGGAATAGTGGATCCAGACAAGTATCCACTGTCCAAGAAACAGCTTCCTCTGCATATGCTTAGAGACTTCTCTCATTTCAGGCCCCGAACAACTACGGTAAATCTAAGTTTCGAGATTTCTTATATTGAATCTTTCAGACAGCTATAGATGATATTCTGTTGTTGGTGAAGGTTGGGTCGGTGACTCGAGTCCACAGTGCGCTAACCTTAGCGAGCCACACGTTCCTTCAATACAATGGGTTTCAGTATGTTCAAGTACCAGTTATCACAACCACTGGAGTTGGCGAGATGTTTAGAGTGACTACTCTTTTACGTGAAACTGATGATAAAGACGAGGAGAAGAAACATGTCAATGAAAAAGATGGAATCAGCATTGACACAGTAAAGGCTGTAATAAAGGAGAAGACTAGGCTAATTGATCACCTTAAGAGAACTGACAGCAATGGAGAAGCTGTGGTTGCTGCCGTACACGACTTGAAGAAAACGAGCGATCTTGCATCTCAGCTTGAGATGAAACAAAAACCAAAGGCAGCAGCAACTCTGATCAAACCTGAGAAGATTGATTTCTCGAAAGATTTCTTTGGTTGTGAGGCTTTTCTGACTGTTTCTGGGAGGCTTCATCTTGAGAGCTATGCTTCTGCACTTGGCAAAGTCTATACCTTTGGACCGAGATTCATTGCTGATAAAATCGACAGTGCAAGGCATTTGGCGGAGATGTGGAATGTGGAGACTGAGATGGCTTTCTCCGAATTAGATGTAAGATAACATTGATTTTGGTAAATGCTACGCAATGATTATTGGACAAATGTTAACTTGTTTCTTTTGGATGTTACAGGATGCTATGGATTGTGCTGATGAATTCTTCAAGTTCCTCTGCAAATATCTTCTAGAAAATCTTCATGAAGACATGAAGTTCATATCTAAACGAGTAGACAAGTCCATCACCACACGTCTTGAAGCAACAGCGTCCAATTCTATTTTGAGGTTTTCTTATACTGAAGCGATTAGTCTTCTACAAAAGGTAAAACATCTTCAAATCCCATGTCATTCACCATGTATTGCTTTGTGTTGCTATATCACAATGATCTCATTCTGTACAAACAGGCAACCACTAGAACATTCGAAACCAAGCCTGACTGGGGCGTTGCTTTAACAGAGGAGCATCTCAGGTATACTCTTTGCTTATGAGGTATGCTGTGAAGTCTTTGTTTCAAGATCTGCTTCTGAAATTTTGTGTTCACCTTCTAATGTTGCAGCTACCTAACTGATGAGATCTACAAAGGTTGTGTAGTTATACATAGCTACCCGAAAGAGGTTAAACCTTTTTACACACGGTTGAATGATGATAAGAAGACTGTAGCAGCATTTGATCTGGTAGTACCAATGGTGAGAAGAGAAGCAAGACAAACTATGATCGTTAAAACTAGGAAATTCAAAGTTGCAGAATGATACAAAACTCTTCAAATTTCTGTTTGCAGGTTGGTGTTGTGATCACTGGGAGCCAAAACGAAGAACGGTTTGAGATATTGGATGCGAGGATGAGTGAATATGGATTGAAAACAAAGGAGAAGTACGAGTGGTACTTAGATTTAAGGAGGCATGGGACAGTGAAACATTCAGGAATAAGCCTAAGGATGGAACATATGCTTCTGTTTGCGACAGGACTTCCTGATATCAAAGACGCAGTTCCTTTCCCAAGAAGTTGGGGCAAAGCAAACAACTAAAGCAGCCTCAAGGTTTTATGTACAGACTCAGTGACATCGTTATGTAACCTATGTAACAGTACTTGGTGAAAAGAAGAAAGACTTGTATCCAAAATGTTAATAATGATTATAAAGATATGTATATTTTGAAAGAAAATATTATCAAGGTTTATTTTATCTGTTCGAACTTTTAAAGAGCTGTTTCGTGTTGACTCTATCTTATGCATTAAGTTCTGTCAAGGACTGGAGCAATGGCTTCACTGAATCAGAGAAAATGGTAAAAACATGGATCTGAAATCCAGTTCTAGTGGAACTATATGTACATCTTCAAATATATATAAATCTATATTGATAATAGATTCAATGGTTTCTTGGGTACAATCATGGCTTTCGTAAAGCAGAACCCGCACCCATTACAACTGCTAAGACAAGACCAAGACCTGCTCCAAGTGAAGCACCCACAGCTGCTGCTGACATCGACGATGACTTTGCTTGTGAACCATCTACGGCACCGCTTCTGGCTAGTTCCACCAACAGTCTTTCTCTAGCAAGTTCCTGAAAGTTATATAAACATTGAAAGCATTATTACATTGTATCTCAGTTTGGCGGGTTACATGAAAGCTAGGAGAGTGAAGATACCTGAAAGCAAGCTTCTTCTTGAGTTTGAAGGACACGGTGTACAAGCTGGCAAAGGGAACTCACACCATCCACCGGAAAAACAGTGTCTTTTCTCTGAAAAGGCTTTTTGACAAGGTCGAGTGGAGCGAATATCAGCTTCTGAGCACCTAATGATCCTTCATTACCAGCATTCACAGCTGCCCAAGGCAACGAGGAGCTCCCAGAGCCAGAAATAACATAAGGAATAGAGTTCACAATTCCGGTTGCGTTTGGTGACGCTTGATATGCCTGAAGAACAGCTTCTATCATGGATTTCTGCTGATGTGCACTGACTGAGAACTTGTTTGTAATGGCCAGGACCCAAGGGATGCCGAGAGATTTCACTTCGTCTAACAGAAGAGCAAGTGCTGGCTGCTGCTGTTGTGTTGTTGAGTTCTGGTAACGTGGTATTC
Organism: Moricandia arvensis; assembly: GCA_905132765.1. Taxonomy (NCBI): domain Eukaryota; kingdom Viridiplantae; phylum Streptophyta; class Magnoliopsida; order Brassicales; family Brassicaceae; genus Moricandia; species Moricandia arvensis. Next base: position 22,257 of record CAJHQP010000908.1, read on the forward strand.
TGTGAGACAGATTGTGCACAAGAATAATTAAATCTATCTTTTTACTTAGGTTACGAACTCCTTTCCATAGTTCTTCTCTAAAGCGAGAAGCCTCTAAGTGTAGCTCCTGCATAACAATTCCCAAAAAGAAGTTGATAACTCGGGGGGAAAATGAACTTCAAACTTGTGGAAGCAAAATGTGAAGAAAATGACCTGCAGATTCACACCCACTGTGTCGGAGTAGCAAACACCACCAACAATACAGTCTTGAACATCGGATTGTATCTGCAGATTCTCCACATGGGTCATCGAACTCAGCATGGTTTGGCCTAGTATTGCCCGGAACAGAGAGGTTTTACCAGCACCCTGTGCAGATAAAACATCCGGATTAGGACACAAAATATATGAGAAGATGACATGTTATTCAAATGAAAACAGTACCTCAAGCCCGAGTAACCGCACCCTCCGTGTTCTGACCTCAACCTCCTTAGCTACAGTAGCGAAATCACTAGTACAGAATATATACAAGTCCTCCAAACCTTCAGGACGAACAAACTTGTCCTCTTGAAAAAATCCTAAACTCATTCCTTCCTTCACCAAACCTGTGTTTGAATCAACAGGCGAGAACATAGGAACTAAAGGATCTTCAACTATCTGATTGCTTGGAGGTTTTTTCAGAGGAGCTCCAATGGTCACCCTAATTTTCTGTAGTTCAGTCTGCTCTACATTATCTGAAGAATAGGCAGGTGTTGAAGGGAAAGATTCCACCGTAGTTGAGCACCTAAGAGAGTTAATTACTGTATCACACATACATGCCATCAAATAGAAGAGGAGAACAAAGTGATAACAGATTATACCAGTTGCCATTCACTTGTGCATGAACAAAAGAGCACAAGTGCAACCCATGACCAGTGATATCAACTTTTAGAGGTTCTGCATTCTTATCACCAGGAACGCCATTCCAGCCAAGAGGAGCCACAGAAGTGGCGGTTTTAATGATCGGTGATTCAACGATATGCCCAATTTCTACACTACCACCAACAGTAAGTCCAAGCCACTGTTGTAAATGTGGAAACTGTTTCTGTTGATCCACTCCGAAGAATCCATCAATATCCATGCAGAGGTCATGTATTCTACAGCATGGACAAAAAGGTATGTAAGTGAAAAAGTATACCAAGGATAAGACACCAGCCAATGTATGAATCAAGATGTAACAGGCTTAGGGTAAGAGGAACTATCACCTCTGGAAGCGAGATCTATAGGATTTCATAGAATGTGACTGAAGACGTTCTCTCAGTTCGGTAATCACAGATCTGACCTGAAAATCTCTTTGCCAGAAAAATGCAACCAAATAAGAGAAACTCAAGGTTCTCAACCACAAACTAAATGTGCAAATGACATCTCTAACTAACCACCTAAAGTTAGTAAGAGATCATCAAAATCAGACCACCTACTAGTATGCCTTAACTGTTCGGATACGTTCACAACTTAAACACTTGCTAGCATATTTATAAGCAAAGGAAGGTCGTACCGATGTCAATTTAGAGTATTCTCCTTCTGAAAGTGATTCCACAGATGCAGTTCCCAAGAGATATAGCTGTGATACGCAGAATAAACTTATTAAGCTGTTTTGAAGGAACCACAATTCTACTGAAAACAAAATAGCATCAAATTCAAGTAGATAATACTACAGTATTTATAAGCTTAATCACATCTATGTATAAGTTGTAACATCTACCTGACCAAATGGCACGTAAGAAGGTAAAGAAGGAACCTTGCGCCAGCTATTTCCAAACCCGTTGGATGAATCGGTCTTTCCTTCACTCTTCCCATTAACTGTTTGCCCGTTACCACTATCTGGCAATGGCTTGAGAGATATACCATTCCCACCCTCTTCAATTTCAAGAGATTGCGGTTCCATAACTACGTCCTCAATAGGAGCAGACGCTACAGATTCATTTGCAGTAGAACTCTCTGCAGGATCCACTTTGTTTCCTCTATACCTATCCAGTTGTTTTTTAACAGCCTCAAGAGGAACAAGTCTTGAAAGCCTCCAGAATGAGTTCTGAACAGGGCCAACACCGATGACTAACTGCTCCTGTTCTTTAACTTTTGTCTTTTCCGCCTCTGATGTTTCTCCAGCCATTGATATTCTTTGCTCATTGTAGTGATGAAAGTATGCAGGAGAGAGTATTCTAGGGACCAAATCTTCAGGTATACAGTAGCTCTTGAAATAATGATGCCACCCTTTTTCATGTACGTAACTGCAAAACAAACAAAACGAGAGAAAAAAATATTAGAATGCTCTGATTAGGCACAGCCGTATGTATAACTAGTACTCCTAAAACATACTCTCGCAACGCAGCATTCCCAACAGGAGGCTGGGAAAAGGTAATACATTTGACATTAATATTTTCATTTCCTTTCTTTGTAGAAGAGGCAGCAACAACCCTCAATATGGCGAGTGTAGCTAACGCAGCTACCTATAAGTTAAAATACATATATAAAACCAGGGAGTCAATAACGAGAAGCCAGATGTAGACAATGAGCTACAATGGTAAGAAAATCAATAAGACTTACAGCTCCACCAAGTGAATGTCCACATAATACAAGTTTCCGTTTCTTTTTCTGTGCAAGTCTATACAATTCCAGAGCAGGTATCCCCTTAGCACGAGCCAAGAATCCCTAGATTTAAAAACTTAAGGGAGCGAGTTTTGAAAAATAATGATAGTGTACTGACGATACAAAAGTAACGAAAAAAAAGAAGGTTTCCTCCAACAGCACCACAAGCATACCCGATGTGCAGCAGGTTTAGGCTTATCTCTACGTTGCTTAGCCTTTGAATCAAGAGGATTCCGCAGACCCTCTCCGTTTTTCTTCACTGGATCACTTTGTAGAGCTTCAGATGATGGGATGCATTCATCCTCAGCGACATCATCTTGAAATATGTGACCTTGAAGTATGTTTGCATCAGCCATGATGTCCCTAGAAGACACCCACAAATTAAAAACACATCTTCTACATATGAACTAACTTGTTTTCCAACGGAATAAAACTCCCAAGACTTACTGATATTGCCTAGTTCCAACAAAGGATGCAAACAATGTATCACCAGCCTCAGCGAGTAGATACCTGCATTAAGATGAGTTCATTTCAGCTAATTAATTAGGAACCATACCCATCTAGTTAAAACAAAAATAACAAAACTAGTTTTATTGTTTCATGTTAAAGCTGCATATGGATTCTATTCAAATATTCTTTTTGCTAAGAACAAAAAAAAACATTAAAGGAAGATGAAAAAACTTTCGTAAAACAGAACCTGTGGGGAACATGATCTGATGAAGGCTGAACTCTCTCCAACGAAATGAATTGCCCGCCAAAGTCTGCTTTAAATTTGTTTACAGCTCGAACCATCTCACTTGTAGGTCTCTGTCATAATAACAAGTGTAAACGGAGTTTCCCAATTTTTAGCCAACTCTCATTTAGAAAAAAAAGAAGCTACATTGAAGTAATAGCTCCAGAACAGAGGATAAGGAGACAGAACACCTAAACCTTCTACTAACTAACTAACTAACTAACTAACAGAACATACTACCTCTGTTTTGTTTTAGTTGTTGTTTTAGGTTTTTGCACACAAGTTAAGAAAAAATTTAATTTTGCATATTTTCAAAATAAAAACATCATTACCTATAAATCTAACCACATTTCAATCAATAAAAATAAAAAAAACATACATTGAAATTATAAACAACATTTATTTGGAAATGAACTCTACAAAGACATCAAAATTGAAACGGAAGGAGTATTAGTTAATCAACATTTAACTGTAACTAACTAACTAAAACTAAGTGTTAGCCCTTTTGCACAAAACACAAATCCTCCTTCTAATTCAATTGATTTATCGTAATCCGAGACTATAGATTAACTATAAAAAGGGGTTAAAGGATTTTAATTACCTTGTAAACACATTCAGACAGAACCATGCAACAGAGTAAGTCCTGTAAATCCTCGACCGACTCCGACTTAAGTGCGAGACAGAGATCCTGAATCTGCTTCTTGCGCTTCTCGTACTCCCGTCGGATCTTAACCCTCTGATCGGCATCTTCACCGTTCCACGGTGGCCACCGGAACCTCCACTGAAGTGGGCCCCACGAGACACGTAGGAACCTCGCTCTCTGGTCTCTGATCCACGATTCCACTCGGCTCTGTATCGACTCCATTTACTTTGGTAACGAACTATTGTGATTCAAAACTCCTTAATTGCTCTCTCTAGACAGACAGATCGAAACTCAGACAACGCGGATAACTGTCGTCGGGATTCGAAATACGCGTCGAATATGCGCCTCCATCGCTAAATAGTTGAAATTATCCACGTTTCTTGGGCCGTGTAGGTTTATATACTTATTGGGCTTTAATGGGCTTTAAGCCTATATTTTGTAGAGATGCTATCGCGGACTCCTTCATTTATAGTTTGGTAGTACAACCATGATTAACCGGAATTCTTATGGGTGAGGTTTTTAACTGAATATAAGAAACTGTTTTTTAACTTTTAACTAAAAAAACCCTAAGAATTGATTCTTAAATAAGGTATATTATTCCGCTAAGAACTTTACCCTTAAGAACTCCGATTAATCATTCTCTAAATAGTAACTACGTCTAGTTTGTTGTCGCCAATTTATCGACATACTAGTGACCAGATAACTTGGATAGTCTGATAGAGACCGTCCACGGGCGACATGCAAGCTCAACTATTCTACTTGGAGTTAAGTACCTACACCGTATGCCACACGGGTAAATCTAGCTGGTAAATTTTGAACTTGGGACGCTTATTATTTTTCCGAGTCCGCTTTACCACCCGACCACACTCGCATGATTAAATACTTTAAACACTAAGTTCTAACGTTTTGAATAGTTTACTGGTAAATTTTAACGATTAACTACTAACAAAGTTTGACCGTTAAAGTTGCTTTGTTTAGAACTTTTGTTTAGTGACTTGTCATGAAAAATATGCTGTTGAAGCAATGAGAAACCGAGTTCTATACAATAGCATCGTCCATACGTATGGCTGGAACCACCGACAACAACAACAAATGGTGAATACTTGTAACTTTCAAATTAATTATCAACAAATGAAATGGAGAAACACACGAACGTGGTCATATATGCGTTAAAGGGTTTTGTTTATTTAGAAAAACTTTTTATTACGAATTATTTGATATTAAAAATTGACAGCACAGACGAAAGTATCTTAAGAAAAATATCAACGTGAATCTGTGGAAATAGACCACTAGTGAGCGGGGACAGCTTATGCAGTAATTTTAAGTAGATAAGATGACACTAGTAATGGTCCATACAATTAATATCAACTCAGAATAACGTGGGCGATAAGAGAAGGTAAGGTGGAAAAAGTAATTGCCCTAATTTTAAAAAGTATGGAGCACTATTATTGTGGTCGAAAAAGGAATGGAGATAGAGAAAGATCATCTTCACAGAATAAACATACTACCCAACAAAACCAAAACTCCCAAACTGACCCCGAGGTTTACGTTCGTCGTCATCGAACCCGCGTTCCCTGGACCTCCCGCCTGTCCAGGAGTGGTCGAACCACCTCCTGGAGCAGAGGCGGGAGCGCCAGAGCCAGTAAATCTCAGCACGGCTTTAGAGTTCAAATTCGCGGGAGTGAAAGGATGGATACCAATACGACCGTTGGTCACATTCCCACCTATCTGCCACACCTGGTTCACGCTATCCTCTCCCGCAGGAACCTTAACCGAGGTGCGAATCACAACCCTATTCCCACTCAAGGCTTCAACACGTAGATCCCAAAAGTCAAAGGCAAGTCTCCCTTCAACGAGACTGCTACCACTATAGCCAGTGATGTTGTACGTCTTCGAGACGGGAGCCTCACCTGGTGCAGATCTGAGCGCGACGAATGCTTGAGAACCGACCATTCCAGTCCCCGTGGGGTTGATAGCCCAAGCGACCCAGCCTGTGGGACGAGCTGGAGTGGCGACGAAAGCGACGGAGAGAGATGAGTTGGTTGCATTGTAAGTGTAGTGGAGGTAGGAGTCGAGTACGGGAAGGTCGAGACAAGTCTCGAACGGAGTTCTCTGGGCGGTGAGTATGTTCTGTGTAGAGCAAGTTTGTGAAATCGCCGGTGAGATGAGAGAAACAAAACAAGTAATGGTTAAGACAATAAGAAGAGAAGAATGAGAAGCCATGGCTGAGTTGTTTGATAAGAGACATAGACATGTAACGTTATGTTATATAGACCGTAATAATATCCTGAAGTTAAGGAGATGATTCAGTGCACCGCTTCCTACGATGAAGGGATCAGGTTAAAGACCGTTAAGATGATGCCACGTGCCGAGTTGACTGCTTGATAAGAAAAGTCACGTTCACGATGTGAATCGGTGTTTGTTGAAAAAAAAAAGATCGGCGTTTGTTGGGTAGAGACCATGTGTAGAGTGCGTGTTCTTTTGGAAGTTGACTGCAAGTGGCGTCTTTGATATTTTGTTAATACTTTATTACTATTTTGTCAACTTACGTTTTTGTGTGCAGTCAAGATGGGTTGAAAATGTAATTATTTGTTAATCATATGCATGACTTTGAAAAAGTGTTGTTTTGAACTGAAATAAAAGTGGATGTGACTTTGTGTATGAATTTCAGATAATCACAGATTGTGTTTATTTGTTAATCATATGAATTGTGTATATTGAGTTGAAATGTAACTTTTAGTTAATGATACGCATGACTTTTACCTTGATTTTCTCTATATTTTAACGTGCATAGTTCTTTTTTGTGTAAAGGTTTGAAGTTTCTCCGCCATGCAAATAAAACTGAAGAGTAAAAATAGATGGGATTTTTGTACATGAAATTCAGAAAGTCGACGTAACCATAAGGTGGAGAATGTGAAAATAGGAAATGAGAATACAAATTTTTATTATCTATTATATTAAAACAGAATCCTATTTTAAATTTATTATTAACAAGTCATAGTAGGACCACTTAAAAAAATAGTTAATATAACATATTTGATTATTTACATTCATAATAAACCAACTATAAGTTTGAATGTTATATTTTTAATTATAACAAAATCTGTTGAAAGAATCTAACAAAATCTTATTTCAAAATTTAAATATTTTTTTATTAAATAACATATTAATAAATTTCATAATTAGTAATATAATACTATTATAAATCTATGTTAACTAAAATTTCATTGTAAATCAAGAAAATAAAAACTTTATACTATCTTTTATAAATTCTATAATTATATTATGTATTATATAAATAGCAGTGCTACATGAATTAAATATGAAAAATTATTAAAAGGGTAAATTAACAAAAAAAAATCATTTAAATAAATTATTACTCATCATTAAAATGGGTGATAATTCGTAATATAATATTTTAATACAAAATAAATGTATTAACATAGGTTAAAATTTATATCTACAACTTTTTATTTATTTTGAAATTCTCAACTATATATTATTTAAAAATGTTTGTGAACAAATATAATAGTAGATAATAAATTTTAGTTCATACTATTTCAAAAATATTTTATCAGCAAACTATGAAACTTTAGTAACTCATTTAAAATATTAATGAAAAATTAAATTTTAAATTTAAAGTTATTTTTATTTTAATTATAACAATATCTGTTAAGAAAGATTTTTAAAATAGTAAAAAAATTCAAAATTTAAATTTAAAATATAGAATTTAAAATATTAAATTCTTGACAAAATATAGAATTTTGAAAATAAATATTCAAACTCAAAATGATAATATTTAAATTTGTACAAAATATAAAATCATTTATAATAAATAATAACTTTTTGAAATGCACCACGAAAAAATAATTATATATGTGGTAAAAATTAAAGCTATATAATATTTTGAATTATTACTTTAAAAAATAAAACTTAATATTATAAAATCCAAAAATATCTTATATCAATAAAATTTACTAAAATAATATCATAGATACTACTATGTATAAAATTTACTAAAGCAATAGGGGTATATTATTTGAACAAAAAAGTGTTTTTACCTATAAATCCCGTAAAATACAAAAATGATATATGTTAAAGTATATTTTATTATGCACAACAAGTAAATATAAATGATCTTAAATCTATTTATTTTCTATAATATAAACAAATAAAAATTAAAATGTATTATATGGAAAATGTATGAATTGAAGAAAAAATATATTTTGAAAGAAATTTTCTATTTGATTATTTTATATTATTATTTTATTAACCTAACTCAAAAATATATTAGTAAAAAAATAAAAATTATTGTTTAAAATGTAATATCAAATATGTTTATAAATAAAAAAAATATCTGCTCGGACGTGCGGATTAAAATCTAGTTAAAATTTTATGTTTACAACTTAAAATGCAATTTGTAATTTTAAAAGGAAGTGTGTAGGGACGAATTTTATGACCTTTTTCAAACGGCAATGCCAATAATGTTGAACAAAAGGTATAATATAAGGTCATTTTCTGTAGAAAAAAGAGCCAAATTTCATTTCCTTATTTGTTATTATTTATTTTTCTGATAACCGTTGGGATTATGCGATCGAGATCAACCGACTAATCCCATGAAATCCGCAGCAGCCGCGTATTCTTACCATTTAAAGTAACCCGGGTGGTCAGCGGGATCGAACCAAAGTTCCTTATTTGTTATGTGTTTTCACTTTTCTTTCATAGTTGTTGGGCAACTTTGAATGTATATATCAATGCCCGTCTCCCTCAATTGCTCTTTTATCTTATACTCTTATTAATTTACTCAGTAATCATTATTTTAATTAAACCTAGAACTATATACCACAGGTGACAAATTGTCAATACCTAATGTCTGCAATATTTTCCGGGATTATGTTTAATCTAGTAACATCTACGTGAAAAGGTCGATGTTGTTTTCGTAAGTAAGACAATAGAAATGGTCCTTCTCTTTTTGGAGTTTTCATAAGATGTAGACGAAAGATGGAGAAGAAGACATTAAAAGGCTGGCTTACATAAGCATTATCGCATACTTGACGTTTATACATCTATCATCCCCTCCCTATGTGTTTCTGGCTCACGTGGTCCGTGGAAAATATAATATTCTCCTCCTATTTATAGTATATTTTTTATCTAATTATATCGTAGAAGCCATACACCCACAAAAAAATATATCTTGCTTAGATATTTATGTATTTGATATGAGATTTTTTTAATACTATGAAAACATTTTAACCTTTATCGATTAAAATTTAACGCCACACATGTTTTGAAACGAAGATCGCTACTCTACACCGTCTACTTCGACATAATAATAAAAACAGCCTTGTTTAATCATACGATCCTGAATTTTTGTGTATTCTAGATTTGGGCATGATTATGGGGCGAGAAACTGGTATATAACAATTAACAAATATCGACTACATCTCATGAAATTTGTTTATAAGCTACTAAGCAATGATTAAAATTTAGAAATAATCATAAAGATCATCAAGCTCTATCTAGCTTATATAAAAAGTCAACAACCAATTATACCAAAAGTAATTTATAAAGCTCATGCAGACAATAGTTTACATCATCATCATTTGGTGTTTTTAGGGTGTTCTTAACCAAAAATAGTAGCGGGCTCCACCACTTTCTCTAAAAACCACCTATATCCATTAGAGCTTCTTCATCCTTTTTATTGCATGGTTTTTAGGTGAGGTTCTTAGTTTTTAACTAAAAAAAACTAAGAGTCGGCTCTTAAATAAGAGTTTTACGAGCCGGTTCTTAGCCGTAAAGTAAAAAAAAAAAACCAAAAAATGAAAAATCAAAAATTAAAAACCCCACCTAAGAAGTCTGCAATGAACATAGCCTAAAAATTATTTATTAATAACCACTTCTTACACTGTTTTATACTGTTTTATGGACTCCACTGACACGTAGCAGCACATTATTGATTTATTTATTTATTTATTTCTAAATCAAAGAACCAAAAAAAATATTAAGAACTCCAAAAAAATTCTTATGGATGGACATGGTGTGAAAGCCTTAAAGTAAATACGTAAGACAAAGTAAGCATCACGAGAAATGGGAAGAAGATGGGTCGAAAAAGGGCTCAAAGAAATTGCACACACTTGCCCAAAAAAAATTGCACACACTATAGTCCTTAGATTTGCTTATGAACGTCATCCCCTATATATTAATCCTGGAGCATTACAACTTATAAGTGTAGCCACGTGTCATCACCAGAATGACTTTCAAATCCTTAGAAAAAAGTTGGTCCATCTAAATATAGATTATATTTTTATTAAATTAACATTCGTATTGATTAGTAGTGCATAAAAGGATACTTTACATTCTTTCCTTAAATAAAAGCTACGGAATTACCTAATATGATTAACATATATGTGATAATTAATGTTTTGAATAATAAATATTTGATAATATTTTTTGTATCTTTCATCATTTTTGTTTAATATTTGTTATTAAAATATTAAATAATCATATTAACCATGTAATAAAAAATCTAGATTTTTTTCTTATATATTATATTTTGATTTTTTTCAAAACGACTATAAATTACTAAAACAGTTAAAATTCTTACAATGAAAATTTTCTTGGAACAATGTTTTTATTTTTGAAGATTATAACATTTAAGTGTGACCACGTGTTATTATATATTCTAAGAATGATTCTCAGATTTCTTAAAAAGTAAATTTGTATATCTAAATATAAATTATATTTTTATTAAAACTATCAAATTGATTAGTAATGCATAAAAAATATTCTTCATTATTTTCTTGAATAAAATCTACGAAATTATCTATTATAATAACATATATATGAAATTAATTATTTTAATAATAAATATTTGATATTAGTTTTTGTATCCTCCATCATTTATTAATTTATATTATTAAAAAAATAAAACAATCATATTAATTATATAATATAAAAATCTAGATTTTTTTTCTTATATGTTATATTTTGAATTTTTAAAAACGATTATAAATTAATAAAACTATTAAAAGTCTTATAATGAAAATTTGTGAACAATGGCTTTACCTTTTTTGTTAAAAAAATATAAATGATCAAAAAATCATATATGCTATATAAATATGAAGTATCATTTAATATATATTCATATTATATATAATTTTTAATTTTTTTTTAAATTAAAATATATATCTAATAAAAATACATACATGTTAATTTTGAAAATTCATTGAAAAGGTATTGCAATCTGTAGATTTTAATTTTGAAATTCACATTAATTATTAAAATGGTTATTAATTACTAAAACTATAAAAGTTTTTTCATTGTGTTTAATGTTTAAAATTTTCGTTACAACAAATATACAAATTTTGATAAAATCATATGAATAGGAATTAAGAAGTTTCAATTAAATATTTCTATTAAAAGATATTATATATCTATGTCAATATCATTTAATTAATTATGTATCATATAATATAAATAAATGATTTCCTTGATTTATGTGCTTAGTGCAGTTTAGTTATATACATAATATTTATTTGTTTATCATTTATTTAATACATTTATTATTTCTTAATACATAATGAACAAAAAATAAATAATAATGTGTAAAAATGATTTATATAAATAATGTTCCTCCCACATAATGTGCGGATCTCTGTTGATGTATTACAGTCAAAATCTTTTCTCAATCAATCGAAACTCATGCATTTCGCTTGCGCGAAATTAAAACAAAGACAAAAAAAGATGTGAGTTAATAGAAACGCTATCGTAAGCATAAATATTTTAAATTAAAGAAGAAATCACCCGTGGAAATTCAAAAAAGTTTGAGATCAACCAAAACCCTAATTTCCTTTTCGTTTCCAAGTCAACACTTTCAATGTTTGTCCCTAAATGATATTGAAATATATATATATATATATATATATATATATATATATTTCAATATCATTTAAATTAATATATATATCATATATAAAATACATAAAATATTAATTTTAAAATTTACATTGAGTTGAAAGTCTCGGTTAATAAATATTCATATTAGTAAGAATAATATTTTTGTTACAGCAAATATAAAATGTTAATACAATCATATGAGTAACAAGTTTCAATAAATAAATATTCATATTAAAATATATTATATATCTATGTCAATATCATTTAATTTTACTTATGTACTATATACAATAAATAAATGATTTATTTTGATTTTTATCAACAAAAAATATTGTAAATAAAAAGAGAGATTATTTTTATTTATTTTCTTACTCGAATTTAATTATATATGTAATAGTTACTCGCTCTGCAATTATTCAATATATTTTAAAATTGTATAATATGTAAATTAACACAAATAAACAATAATATTTATAAATATTTTGTATACATAATTAATATATATTCCGCGCAAGTACGGATCTCAAATGTTATTTAATCATATCATTTTAAAAATACAATTCTTTGTATCAAAGTGAGATGGTGAATTATAACATTGAGATAATATCATTGAAGTTCGATGTAAATTTAATAGGTTTAAAAAAATATCAACAAACATGACCCTATAATTAATCTTATATTGACGGTCTATGATTATACGTTTGAAAACTTATGACATGGTTGGACGATCGAAGTTAATATTCAATGATTATTAATATAAAAATTTCACCCCGCGCATGCGCGCGGGTAATCACCTAGTTAGTGTATTAATCATAGCCCAACATATTTGCAACATATTATGCGTGAGCTCGTCATTTCCATATATATATATACTATATTACCATTTTTTCTTCAGTGTTTTATACAGTTTCTGAAAGTATTATTATTGATATTCTCTCACAAGTATTTCAATGGTTTATAGTTTATACACTAATTTAATGGAATTACATGAAAGCTGGAGAAGGCCAAAGAAAGCTCAAAGGATGTGATCGATGCCAAACATTTGGTATGGGTCAGACAAGAAAAATCGTCACTCGTCTTCCATGTGGGTTCAAGAAACGTGTTGTCCACAATACCAAAGGACTTGAACTGCTTATGATGCATAATGAACATGCATACAACATTCATTTGCTCGTATGATGCATAATGGGCATGCATAAAACATTCATTACTGTCTCCTTTAAATGCTAACTCTTACTTTTGTGGCAACTAGTTGCTTGCTTCACGATAGCTTTGAAGCTAGTCGTACAAGATGTGGGCGATTGCTCACAATGTATCTAGGCAACTCCAATGAGGGTATCTAAAGTTTTATTTCAGAGTATCAAAGCATCGTTTACTCTAAAACAATTGTCAAAAGTGGAAAGAGAAAGACAAAAACTTTTTTTGCAGAGAACTCCAACAAAAAAGATTAACATACTTTTGTTACATGTGTTGTTTTTTGATTTGCTGAGTCTCTTTTAGTGGCTAAAATTTTAATTACTTATTAATTTATATTAAAACTATTAACATTTTGTGTCAGAGATATATTAGGTGAGATATTCACAGCACGAAATGGTATAAGAGCATCTTCAACCCAATTTTATTTTTATTCTAAAATAAAATAAAAAGTAAAAATATTTCAATTATACTTTATTTTCTATTTTATAATAATAATAAAAATTACTTTATGCATAAAATAATTTATTTATTTAATATTTTAAAATAGAGTATTATTGCAATATAACACAACTTTCTCTATTAGAATAAAAAACAAAGTGAATCATTAGAGATTCACTATCAAATAAGAGGAAGGAGAATGTTGAGCGTGCTTCTCATTTCTCAATTAGATGTTGTTAGTGGGTCATGGCGGGCCAGGTCAGCACACATCGTTGTTCCCAGAATTGCTGACCAAACCTGTTTCGCCAAAAAAGTAAGCCTTTGCGGATCGGTCCGTGGAACATGAAATTACATACGAGCATACGGTTTTTGGAAACGGCGTAAAGACCATAACCACCATCAGAGATCTAATGATTATGTCGGTGGAGAAAGAATTGAATCGTTTCTTCATTCTCTCTCTCTTTTATTTTTGTTTTTCAGGTGAAAGTAAAGTGAAGATGATATTTGCGGATCTTTGTTTTCCCGTATGACCCGCTTCGGCCATTTCCGCTGAAGATTCATTCCGTAAAATACTCATCCCGCAAGAACTTGTCCTGCGAGTCCCTCAACTTTACGGACTTACAATATCAAAACCTAATACCGCTCCGTTAGAAGATTTTACGGGCCAAGCTCGCGGTCCAAGCCAAACATTACCATCTCTAGCTAAGTTGACAAAAGAAAGACAAGTAGAAAAAATAAATACTTGTTTGAACTTCAAAGTCGCTTCTTTTCTTCTCTTTTATTATGTATCCAGGATTTAGAATATTCATAATTTTCCTCGAAATGTCTCTCCTGTTAAAAAATAAATTATTTTTATAGTGTGCTTATTAGCGGATAATATTCTTTTTACTAAAATGTCCATGTGTTAGGCTGAAACCTTGCTTAATACGTCAAGTGTTTGATCATAACCGGACGCATCGAACTTCATATAACAAGAGAATTTCATTGGTCGTCGCTGTATTTACTTTAATAATAACTTGTTGTTTTGTGTGCAACTTTACGTCCATTATTGATATAAAATTTGTATTTCATGGAAGAATTTTATCAAACGATTTACATTGACCAATGAACCGGTTTATAAGTGGGAGTTGTGGGACTAGTAATAATTAAATTGAACGAAAAGATCCCAAGGAAAAAGACGAAGCCGTTTAATCATTCGGACTTTGCCCAAGTCATATCGGGCTGACCCGGTTAAAAAGGACCTTTACGTTTCTCCTTCCTTCTCGAAATTTCGCGGCTTCGTCTCCTTCTTAAACACTCCCCTGAGATTCTACGCGCCGCCGGAGAAGCATACCGTTGGGAGTAGGGGAAAAGAGAGAATCTATTCGTTTCCATCCGATTGGCTTAGGAGATGGTGTCAGGCGCGGTCTCCGCCATGGCGGCGAAACAAGCCGAGCGGTTAAAGGAAGACGGCAACAATTGCTTTAAGAAAGAACGTTTCGGCGCCGCCATTGATGCTTACACAGAGGTACTGCGATTCTCAATTAAACTTTTTTTCACTCCGATTGTCTCATTTTCATCGTTTTAGGGTTTCGTTTTTTTGGGCGTATCCCTAGGGTTTGATTTAGATAGGTGTGGAGGATAATTCGATTGTACTTGTATCTGAAGCATAATTCGATTGATTCTGTTCAAGAATATACAGTTGACTTCATCGTTTTTTTTTTTTATCATCGTTGTGTGATTTGTAAAGGCGATAACTTTGTCACCGAAGGTTCCTGTTTACTGGACTAATCGAGCTCTCTGCCACATGAAGCGAAAGTATGTATGTTCTTATTCATCTGATCAGTTCTTAGGCCTGTAGAGTTCATCTTGTTGTTTATGTTTGCCTTTGTTTGTTTGTTGTGGCTGGTATCAAATTTAGGGATTGGACCAGGGTTGAAGAGGATTGTCGCAACGCTATTCAGCTTGACCACGATTCTGTTAAGGTTTCATTCTTTTGGTTATATTCTAGACACTTGGTATGCTTTCTATGGAGTCAATTATGTTTTATTTGTTATGGTGGTGTTCTTCCGTTCTTGGCATTTTTTTTATCCTTTCTCTTCTCTCATATAGGAGTTGTACACTTGTGTTCTCTGTGGCAGGCGCACTACATGCTAGGACTTGCATTATTGCAGAAGGAAGAATATGCTGATGGTGTCAAAGCGCTGCAAAGGGTATGTGTCCTCTTTTCATCTGTATAATTTAACAGTGGAGATGGTTTTTTACGCCATTATATAAACCTTAGTATTGTTGTTTCCAAGGTGTTTGTAGAGTGTAAGGGATCGGTTGAGTTGCTATCCTTTTCTTTTGGAAGTTATCTTTAAGTGGCTATTATGTACATTAGTTTTAGTGAGAAAAACTACGGTGAAATCATCAACTACTACAGAACAATAGTTTTGATAACTTCATGTGTCTATGTTTCATATAGGCTTTGGATTTTGGAAGAGGCGCAAATCCAACAGGATATATGGTAGAAGAAATATGGGAAGAGCTTGCTAAAGCAAAATACATGGAGTGGGAACTGCTTTCTGCTAGCCGCTCGTGGGAATTGAACGGTTTGAAGTAGGTTCTGACTCTTTCTTAATCCACTGCAAACACTCTACCTGGAATTATGTTTCATTGTAGCTTTATGGAACTATTCATGTTCGTTTTAGGGAGACTTGCGTGGCTGCTCTTAATCAACAACGTGCTTTAGAGATGTCTCGAACAGAAGAGTCCTCCGAAGACGACTATTCTTCCCATACTGATCAATTGAAAGCTCTTGATCGAGTGTTTGAGAAAGCTGCAGAAGAAGATAAACCAACCGAGGTGCATTAAGTTTTCTTCGAAAGCTGTTTGTATGATCCCTTCATCTATTCAAATCTAATGTCAATACCATTCTGTGTCGTGTTTTTTTTTTTTTGCAGGTGCCAGATTACTTGTGTTGCAACATCACTCTTGAGATATTCCGAGATCCTGTGATTTCTCCAAGCGGGGTTACATATGAAAGAGCTGCAATCCTTGAACATATTAATAAGGTTGGCATGTCTAGCATTAGTCTCTCTCTCGATTTCTCTTTTTTACCTTTCAGATTCCTGTTAAGGTTTGGTCGTTTAAAAACTCTTGTTAGGTGGGAGAGTTTGATCCAATAACGCGGGAGAAACTTGACCCATCCAAACTCATTCCAAATCTAGCTATCAAGGAGGCAGTGGCCGCTTATCTGAAGAAACACGTCTGGGCTTACAAAACGGGTTGTTGATTTAATGGGGCTTGAACATACACACAATGAAGCAGAAGAGGTATCGAGTTTAATTACTCAGTGTTTGAACAACAAAACAGACCCGTGCGTTTACCGTTTTCAGTTTCGTGTGTTTTTCTGCATTTGGAGTGTAAGATACTCGTACCTTGTATATATATTTACAAATATGGCCTTTGCGTTTAGCCTTATAACACACACACTTTGTTTAGCCATGGAGGAAAGTCCTAACCAGAATCATAATGGAGTTCAATTGATGATTAATCTGACTAAGGCACACCATTATAGACTATGGATTTAGATAATGGGAATTTTTGGTTTAGAGAAAGGAAAGTACTGATTAGAATAGTAATAGTTACTTGTTCTTGTCAGGCAAGTAGATGAAATACTGAGATGAATACGTTCAAATTTCAAAGTAATGAATGGACTCTCACTCTTCTGCTTAATAATCAGGCGGATATCTTGGGGGTACTTGATTGAATAGGTATATGATTCCACTGGGGACACGTAAAGAGTAAACCCACCATCGTGGATTCATTCTTATTTCTTAGGATTCTTTCACTTTTTTTTTTCTTTTATCCATACGTAGAATAAAGATCAACTTATTGTAAAACGTTACTTGTTGTGGATAAAAAGTTGGAGGAATCGAATTCTTTCTTTTGCTTTGGCTTTTTCTGTGAAAGTTTGGTGAGGAAACAAAACACTGGAGAGTGGTTTAGGATGATTACATATTCCTTCCTCTCCTTACCTATTTAATATTCCCATTTTCTCCAGCTTTCTCGATCTCTCATCCACCCGCAATGATTACGAACCACGAGCTGTGACCCTTTCGTGATCTAATCCTAACTTCCAAGCAAACAGTAACACACCAAGTACATGTGATTTTATCATTGCTTACGTACATGACTTTTCAACCTTTATAATATTAAACGTATAATTCTTACAATTTTTGAAGATTTTTAGTAAGTTTATGATGCAGTTCTACTTATCTATAAAATAATTATCAAAATCACTGCATTTTTTTAATAAAGAAATGACAGACGACAAGAGAGACCACATTACATTACATCAACTAATGAAAACTCGTGACTCTGTAATAACACTCTCTTTTTTTCCCATAGGGTGTGGAATAAGATTGATTTGTTTTCTAGTTTCGTGTGATGTGAAGAACACGACATGACAGCCTTTCTATGTATTTTAATACTTACTGTATTCATACAAAACAAAACTGGAAGCTACAACAGTTACTTGTTGACCAAACCAATTCACTCCTGAATAATAATGCCAACATAGGTTTTATTGATTCCTCATAAGAAGAAAAAACATTAAACGGAAAAAAAACTATTCACACAGGTTTCTTCTACTTACAACCTCATATACGGAAAACCACATATATATTATTCAAATCCTAAAGATATGAATAATTTACAAAAAATTTGAAAAACCAAATAAAAACTCAAAAAGAAAAAAAAACATGGATTGTAGAGATAATTTACATTGCGGATTTTTGTAGAATCATTCTCTCAAGCTGTATGAGTAAGATTCATAGCTTTTCTCAGCCTATCCAAGATCCCATTTGCTTTCCTCTGTGCCCTAGAGGTTCCTTCACGCGCAAGCCTTGTGATCGTTCCATGACTACTCTCCTCTTCTCTGATCTCCTTCCACTTTGTCCTATCACTGAAACATATAGTATGCAGTATCACAATCGCGTTCTCTTTGTTACGCTTACATTCACTCTCTCTAGTTATCCTCAGCAACCAAGTAACCCCACTGAGCTCACCTAGCTCCTCCACGGCCTTCCAGTGAGTCACAAGCATTGCTAGTATAGCTAAAAGCTCGTCCACATACAACCCATCTGAGATTTTCTTACCTAACACCCTCACAGCTCCGTCTTTTACAGCTCTACTCCTGTTCTCATGAGCAATACAGAGCGTGAAGATCGCTGCTGCCGCGTCCTTGATAGCTGATGGATTCCCTTCTTCTAAAAGATCGATAAGCGGTTTCAAGATTCCGGATTTGCCTATGAGTGCTTTGTTTGAATCGAGCGCAGAGAGAGTGAAGACCGTTGCAGCTGCATTGCTTCTGGTTGCTACAGTTCCGCGTCTCAACGCATCGATCAGGAGAGGAATCACGTTAGGGTTTTCGCAGACTAGCTTCTTGTTGCTGTCATCATGTATTGATACATTCAGCAACGTTGTGATCACATCTTCTTGAAGCTGCTCATCTTGGTTCAAGCTCAACAAAGGATTCACCAAGCGGTTGATTCCCTCTGAAGACTCCCCGAAGAGAGCTCTGAGCTCGGTGCCTTTCTTGGTCAGACGTCTAAGCTCCTTAGCAGCTGACTTTTGATCTTGAAGATTCGAAGAAGAGAGTTTACAGAGCAATGAACTGAATATCTCACGGTCTGATCTAGTAACAGCTCTATTCTCATCTACAAGACTAGATTGATAGTTCGTCGTCTCTAACCCAACAGTCTTGCACCATTTCGAGATCATATCACGGATTAAAAGATTGGGAGTTAAAACTGTGTGAGGCAGAACTTGCTGAGTCTTGGGACATGTTCTGTTCCCTGAGCTTAACCACTTCTGTATGAACAACCTATCATATGTCTGCAAAACACATAAAAATGTAAATTTTCAATCCAATTTTCATTAATAATTCAATTTGTATCAATATTATCAAACAAGCTAATGACTTTAATTGCAGAATAATCTTCAAAGATTGTTAATTTCCGTTTTTCTTTTTGGTTCTTGCCGACAAAACTTTATCCCGGCCATTGTGTCGGAGTACTCCAGTTAGAGTGACCGCGGATATGAAATCAATATTACATAATGTGGTTTCGGGCTTTAGAAATTAGAGCTTCGGCCCGAACCTTCCGATAATTCGAAAAAAAAAAAAAACATTAATCAGAATGTGACGTCACTGACCTGACCAGAAGCCAAAACTACAGGATCACGCATGAGTTCGTTAGACAGAGGACAACGAAACTCCTCAGGACAAGACACAGTCTCCAGCATCTCTAAAGAAGAAGACTTAGCCATCTTCCTCATCGTCGCTTGCTTAAACGAAGACAGAGCTTCCTGTAGCTGATCGATTGTCTGAACGCTCAATCCATCTTCTTCCTCCTCCATGTTCATCAGAAGTTTCTTCATCTCACGTTTCAGTTCCTTAGCTTTAGCAATCGCCGTCGGATCCGAATCGAAAACACCGGTCTTCGCCATCGGATCCACCAAACTCTTCTGGATTATGTTTATGTTGCTGAGTTTTTTGAATTAAAATTCTCTCATTTGATATTTTTTTTGTGAAAGAGAGAGTAATAATAATAATAAATATATGAGGAGGAGGTGAGAGGAGAAGGAGAAGTGTTGCTGTAGTGTAGTGCCACTATAATAAAAATTATAAAATTGTGGCCTGCACCGAACTACAACACGTCATTATAGTTATTATTATTAGTAATTGATATTTTGAATATTTTAAGAGGTTTTAATAATGCAGCACGTCGCGACTAAGGTGTCAAACTACAGCCGACACGAATAGTCTCTTATAAACTCGTATTACACGTTATTTATAGTTCTGATTAAAAAGATGTTTATTTCATTTTTTGACAACAATATCAAGCTATGTCTTTGATACCTAACGTGGACATCAATGAATTAAGATGAAAGTTATTTAACAAGACTGAAGATTCAAATTTTTTTGGTGAAATCTGAAGATTCAAATTTGGTATGATAAATCCTTTGTTAAAACCTTAAAAGTATGTATATTCAATCCCAGTACATTTTTCATTACTGAAATGGAGTATGGAATAAAAGATATTTCAACCTACTTCTTTTTTCTTATAATAGAATAAAAATAGTTTTATTCTATAAAGTAATTTATTTTTATTTATTTATTATTAAATCATGGGTTAGAGATTTTTATTATATATTTTATCTTATATTAAAGAAAAAAAAATGGAGTTTTATATTGAAAGTGGGTTAGTGTTTAAACTTTAGTATTTTTAAACAGTAAGTCATTAGAAAAATCAAAATCTTGTTATTGTTAAATGAAAAATATAACGACTACATCATTGTAATTCGCTATTTGTCGGCCTGGTTTACATATTTGGTATTGTTTTTTATAAATGATTTTGTATCTAATTATTATGAAGTCTTGTTTCCCGTCAAATAAGTAAAATTACACATTCATTTTTTTAAATGGCAATATGTATAAAGTTAAATTTCCTGATAAACCTATCAGATTTTCTTTTCTCCAATGTCGTTGTATAATATATATATATATATATACAAAAGTGTATGTTTTTTCAAACACATACAAAAATGTATTAATTGTATGGTAGTATCAATATAGAATTGTACTAAAATTATTGAATGGAAAGACGGTGAAGGCGGCGAAGAAGTTTAATAAAAACACTGAAGGAGTCTAAGTAGTGGGACCCATAGAGTTATTCCAACATGGCAACATGGGAACAGCTGTCTTTCCGCGTGGATGATTCTATTGTACTCTTTCATCTCTTCCGACACTCTACTTATTTCGACCCTTTTACCCCTGATGGCGTTTTCCACCCACTGTACTGTACGTTGTTGTGTTTTAGAAGTATATGAAAATAGAAAATAAACGAGTTTTATTATTATATAGTTTTCGATGCGTGATTGGATGACTTGTAGATTATTTATTAAAAAAAAAATCAATAATTCTTATTCTTATAAATTTGAAGGTATATGTTAATACAATTTTCTTCGCAAATTTTAGAAGTCAGAAACAAATGTTTTATTTGACTTTGGCCAAAACCAGCCAAGCTCTATCTGAAAGCAAAATCAAAACTTCCATTAAACCAAAAACAATAATTTCCACCATACTACGGAACAGTGAAAGTTTTCCAAATTTCTACTAATGTTTTAAACCAAGTTATTTGTTGACAAAAACTGAATGTCTTTATTATATGATAGCATGTTTTAAAAAAAAAAAAATCACGTGTTAGCACTTTACGCTGCATTTGAAAACTTAGTCAATGTGTATTTCTAAATATATTTTTTTTAATTATTCAACCATTCTATACCGTAAATTTTCGGTTTAGTTAAACCATTCAATAACCGGTAAGAAGGTAGGTGATTAACGTCCATGAAAAGAAAGAATCAACGTGTATGAATTAGAAAATATAGTTACGTGTTTTAGAGGAGTAGGAACCACTCATCTGCAACTGCGGAACACAGAGAATCTTACAAGGTGCCTAGTTGGAGTGTTGGTCATAAATCACCACTTAGCCACCACGTGTCAATATCCAATGCCCTTATCATCTTCTTTTTTTCCTGCTTGCGGAGCCACCTTTGCTTTTTAACATTATTTATTTTTGTTTTATTTGGGAGTGATATAACAAAGCTCCTATCTAGAACAATGTTTGGTAACCAAGTAATTGAATCTACAAGAACAAGAAGTTTATGAATGTATGTGTAGATATTTGTAGAACTATACAATTGGCTTTTATGGTGCGTATAATGTAAATCTACCAGATGAGATTTTATATCATTTAATATAGTAGAAATTCTGGACAAGTGTAACTGTTCGCATGTAAGTAGTGATGAACAAGTGTGAAAGAATACTGATAATAATATTGTACATATGATATAAAAAGACAGGTACTGTATGTATTGACACTTTTAGATATTTTTAATGTTGTTTCATGTTCTGTTCTTGAACTCCGATAGTTCCTCGTCATTGTTGTCGGGGTAATGTTGATATCTTGAATGAGTTCAAAGAATTCTTATTGACTGAGGAAACGCAATTGTTGAATTTTTTATAGTTAAAAAATGTCATGAGTAACCGATGATTTTTTTTACGCTGGTCAATTATACATTACAAACTATAAAAAATTAACTGTCAATTTAGATATAAAATATTGAATGCACATTTTATGATGAGAAGATTTTAATACAGCTCATTTTGATCGGTGTGTTAGTGATTTGTAAGTCCATCTAGTTTCAAAGTCGAAAATCTTCTAGATTCAGATTTGTATTTTTATTTTATTTTTTACCAAGGAGAAAAAATGAAAAACTTGCGTCAATAAAAATTTCAAATATAAATTTCAAAATGACAAATTCATTGTTATTCAAACACGATAAATCTATTATTATTTGAGGCTATATTCAATTAAAAGTTTTATGTGATTTATGTTAAAATAATAAATTTATTGTTATTTAAACATTGAATTCAAAAAAACTTATTTAAAATTAATTATTATTAAACTTGATATTTTATAAAGTTTTCTTAAGTTCATTGTTATTGAAAATATTTGAAGTTTTAAAGTTTTCAAGTGATTTTAGAATATTTGAATAAAAAAATTAATTTAAAATAAAATACATATCTCATAGTTTTAAGTAATATTCTAAGATAATTTAACAAAATTCGTTTAAAACTCTTCGATTTCATTTAAATCATCCACAACCTCAACAAAAATTAAATTATTTCGAGCTTTGAAATGAATACACCCCCGTAGAAGACCATTAATTGGATTTGGAATTATTCGAAAACCAATTAAAGTGTTGTAAGATATAAGACAAGACCAATAATTGAGAGAAAAATCAATATCATTGTCATACTATTATGTTATGTGGAACATACACAAAGGAGGCCCATTTGACACGTGCTTTTCTTTGTCAACAACCCATATGTTTTTGTTTTGTTTCCTCCTCTTTTCACAACCAACCTAAATAACTTTATATGTTATCAGTTCGTTCGTTACAATATTTTTGAAATACGTTATACAACTTATTTTTCTCTATGAATTAAAAGTATCTAAAGAACTTTAACATGGTTCATAGAGTTGGGTAAACTCACATTCGTTAATTATTACATTCTTGACAAAGATGGTATCCCTCTTGCTTGTATCACATATAAATGAGAATTGGTTTCAAATCTTGTCGTGGATATTTTACGTTCACATGATTGTCCTATGAAAGCCCTGTAGAGAGTGAAGAAAACGTATCAGGCCAGATAAATAAGTCAGTGGGGTTTGAAGTCAGAGTCTTAACAAACCAAATGATCCATAAAAACGATATCCGTATAGTTTGGGTGATTAGAAAGCCCTAAGAGGGATATAAAATAGGCCCGTTTGCTAGTTGAAGCAAACCCTATACACTGTCCCCATGCTTAGTTAGAACTTAGAACCCACATGACTCCAAGTAACTGGAAGACGAATTAAAAACCCACAACTGAAGGTGAAGGATCAGAATCTGACTAGAGCATGTATGTGTTTTCGTATATAATTAAACATGAGTCTTATCTCCCCATAGCCTTATTCCTCCCAAAACCATTTATTGACATGAAGAAATCATGAATCCCTAAAACATGGTTCCCAAAATTATGGACCTTGTTTATGGGAGCTCATGAATTCATGGATCCTTAAAACATGGTTCCCAAAATCATGGACCTTGTTTATGGGAGTTCATGAATTCATGGACCTTGTTTATGGAAGATGTCTTTTGTATTCTCTATATATTACAATGTATTTGCAAAGAAATGAATCAAGGAAATAAGTTTCTCTCCTTCTTATTCTTATTTGTTCTTGAGTGTTCTTGAGTGTTCTTGAGTGTTCATACTCTTTCTCTTCATAAATCATCAATTCTAACATGGTATCAGAGCTTTAAGCTCCTACTTCATTCCGCAAACCTTCTCTATCCTTCTCTTTTATTCAGCAAAGCTTTTATGTTATTCTCATTCCGCAAATCATAAAAATGGAGAAGGAAAACATAATTTCCGTGACCCTTGAGGGTCCTAATTATCTCTCATGGTCAAGAGTGGCCAGAATCACCTTGGGATGTCATGGACTTTGGGACAGCCATATCATGAAGGCTGGAACTTCAAAGAGGATGGCTGAAGAAGATAGATACGTGAACAACCACAACCAATGGGTTCAAGAAGACCAACAAGCTCTGGCTCTCATCTGTAACTCCTTGTCAAAACCAATCCTGAAGATCAATTCACACATCAAAACCGCCAAGAGACTATGGGAGAGTCTTCAAACCGCTTATGGGTGTTTATGGGAGAGTCTCCAAACCATCTATGAGAACGACCGGTTCCTCAGCTTTCTCCTACACCTAGACTCATCATTCAACACACTGATAAAGAATTTCTTTACTGGAAGAAAGATTCCATGCCTAGATGATGGTGATCCTCTCAAAGGCCAGCCGGATAAATGTAAACCCAAGGAGCAGCAAGCAATTCAAGGGAGAACCATGTATTCTGCTCACATGGGTGATTCAACTGAAGACATGTGGAGAAATCAAGTTGGTACAACCTCATCTGATGATTTTGTGACCAGAAAAGACGCTAATTCCTTTATCTGGAGCACTGTCTTGGCTCTCATTGCTTCCAAGAAGGCTGGTACACATTCTCTTGACTCTAAACCTATCATAATAGATTCAGGAGCAAGCCATCACATGATTTGTGATAGGAACTTGATTAGTAATATCCAGCCTGCCGTAGGGAATGTAGTCATAGCAAATGGTGATAAGGTGAAGATAGAAGGGATAGGGAACCTTAAAGTGTTTGATAAGGAATCTACTGCCTTGTATATGCCTGGATTTTCATCTAACTTGTTATCAGTAAGAAGGGCTACGATTGATTTGGGCTGCCAAGTTGTGTTCAGACCAGATGAAGTTGAGTTTCAAGACCTGAAGACAGGAAATGTCATTGGAAAAGGGCACAACCATCAGCAAATATATCATCTTGAGAGGAATATGGTGCCAGAATCATCTATGTCTCACTGCCTGGCTAGCACCGTTAATGGCGCTGAGAACACAATATGGCATGCCAGATTGGGACATCCCCATACAAGAGCTCTAAACCTGATATTCCCTGGAGTGGTGTCTAAGAATGAAGAGTGTGAAGCCTGCATATTGGGGAAGCATTGTAGGACAGTCTTTCCACGGTCTGGCACCACCTATGAGAGTTGCTTTGACTTGGTTCACTCTGATGTATGGACGGCTCCATGTGTGTCAAGGGAGAATCACAAATACTTTGTCACCTTCATTGATGAAAAATCCAAATACACTTGGTTGACACTGATTCAGTCCAAGGATAGGGTGTTAGACGCCTTCAAGAATTTCCAAGCTCATGTCTCCAACCACTTCAATGCCAAGCTGAAGATCCTCAGATCAGACAATGGTGGAGAATACACAAGTCATGCATTCAAACAGTACCTGGCTCAACATGGAATTATTCATCAAACAAGTTGTCCATATACTCCTCAACAAAACGGAGTTGCTGAAAGGAAGAACAGACACCTGATAGAGGTGGCCAGATCAATGATGTTCCACACCAATGTTCCAAAAAGATTCTGGAGTGATGCGGTGGTGACTGCTACTTATCTGATCAATAGGACTCCAACTCAAGTCCTCAAAGATCTATCACCGTTTGAAGTCCTTAACCAAACCAAGCCGGCTTTGGACCACTTACGGGTGTTTGGATGTCTCTGCTTTGTGCTGATACCAGGGGAGCAGAGAAACAAACTGGATGCCAGGAGCACAAAAGCGATGTTCATTGGCTACTCTCCAACACAAAAGGGGTATAAGTGCTATGATCCAGTAGCCAGAAAAGTTTTAATATCAAGGGATGTGAAGTTTGTGGAAACAAAGGGATATTATGAGGTGAAGAATTGGGATGATCTAAGGGACTTACCGCAATCAGAAAGAGCCACAAACCTCAGAATCATTTTGGAGAACTTCGGCATTGGCATGTCTCCAGCAACTCAAGAAACAAGAAGGAATATCCCTGAAGCTACTGCACCTGTTCCAGAAGCTGTAGTTGAAGAAGATGTGATTAATGAAAATGAAAAAATTATCCATCCTGACCCTGAAAGGGGGAATCAACAAGAAGCTCATGATCAGGATGAGACCAAATCAGAATCAGTTCCTGAGACTCAAGATCAAGTTCCAGAAGAAACAAATGAGGCAGCACCTGATCAGATACAGCCTTTGCGAAGGAGCACAAGAATCAGGCAACCGAAAGTCTACTTCAATGCTAAAGCTGTGGCACATCCAGTGAGTGCAGTATGCTCGCTTGCTCAATATCCAGAAGAACATCAAGTCTTCATTGGAGAATTGGATCAAGAGTACATCCCAAACACCTATGAAGAGGCAATGCAAGACAAAGAATGGAGAGAGTCTGTTGAAGAAGAGATCAATGCCATGATCAAGAACAACACCTGGTATGAGACTGAGCTTCCAAGAGGAAAGAAAGCCGTGACCAGCAGACTCTTGCATACCATCAAGTATCTTGCAAATGGAAAGCCAGAAAGGAAGAAAACCAGACTGGTAGCAAGAGGATACACACAAGTGTATGGAGAAGATTATCTAGACACGTTTGCACCAGTGGCGAAGCTTCATACAATCCGGATACTCATCTCATTGGCAGTGAACCTAGAGTGGGGTCTTTGGCAAATGGATGTAAAGAATGCTTTTCTACAAGGTGAACTAGAAGATGAAGTGTACATGAGACCACCTCCGGGAATGCAAGAGATGGTAAAGCCAGGAAATGTCCTCAGACTCAGAAAGGCGATCTATGGCTTGAAGCAATCACCAAGAGCTTGGTACCACAAACTAAGCACTACATTGAATGGAAGAGGATTTGTGAAGTCTCAAGCGGATCACACACTCTTCACTCTCACCAGCAAGTCCGGGATTATTGTGATCCTAGTCTATGTGGACGACATCATCATTACTGGTAGTGACAAGGAGGGGATCAGTGCCACCAAGACATTCCTCAAGACCGCATTTGACATCAAGGATCTAGGTGAACTGAAGTACTTCCTCGGGATTGAGATGTGCAGATCAAAGGAGGGGTTGTTCATGTCCCAAAGAAAATATACTTTGGATATTCTAAAGGAGGCAGGAGATCTTGGAAGAAGACAAGCCAAGACACCACTTGAAGAAGGCTACAAGACACTGCGAGAGGGGGAGTATGAAGATACTCCATTTGAAGATGTCAAGCAATATAGGAGAATTGTTGGGAAGCTGATCTATCTAACCATTACCCGGCCAGATGTTTGTTTTGCAGTAAATCAGGTGAGCCAGCACATGCAAAATCCCAAGGTTCATCACTGGAACATGGTGGAGAGAATCCTAAGATACTTAAGGGAGGCTCCGGGTCAAGGCGTATGGATGGCTTGCAACAGAAACACTGAGGTTGTTGGATACTGTGATGCAGATTGGACTGGAGATAGAACAGACAGAAGATCAACTACCGGCTATTGCACATTCATTGGAGGAAATTTGGTTACATGGAAGAGTAAGAAGCAGAAGGTTGTGTCTTGCTCAAGTGCAGAAGCAGAGTACAGATCAATGAGGAAATTAACCAGTGAACTCATCTGGATAAAGAGTCTTCTAGGCGACTTGGGGATTGAGATCACCAACCCCATGACCATGCATTGTGACAACCAAGCCGCAATACACATTGCGTCCAATTCAGTCTTCCATGAGAGGACAAAACACATAGAAGTAGACTGCCACAAGGTAAGACAAGCAGTAGAGCAGCAAGTGATCCTCCCATGCTACACAAGGAGTGAAGATCAACTGGCGGACATCTTCACCAAGGCGGCCAGCAGCAAAGTTTGTGAGTTCATTCTTCCAAGACTAGGACTCATAAACCTTCCATGTCAGTGATCCCCTCACCATGGAGTGTTCTACTCTTTTTCTTTTGCTTGGTTTTTATCCCAAGTGGTTTTTCCAAGTAAAGGTTTTAATGAGGGAATACTTCATGGCTTTCCAAGCTTGACTTGTTTCATATGGTCAAGCTTGAGGGGGAGTATTGACATGAAGAAATCATGAATCCCTAAAACATGGTTCCCAAAATTATGGACCTTGTTTATGGGAGCTCATGAATTCATGGATCCTTAAAACATGGTTCCCAAAATCATGGACCTTGTTTATGGGAGTTCATGAATTCATGGACCTTGTTTATGGAAGATGTCTTTTGTATTCTCTATATATTACAATGTATTTGCAAAGAAATGAATCAAGGAAATAAGTTTCTCTCCTTCTTATTCTTATTTGTTCTTGAGTGTTCTTGAGTGTTCTTGAGTGTTCATACTCTTTCTCTTCATAAATCATCAATTCTAACACCATTTTCGTATTTAATACATTAACATTTCTTACCACCAGACCAATGTAACATATAAGACGAGCAAGTAGATCAGTGGTCGCACTACATCTACTACTATGTCACCAAATCAGGGTTTGAACCTTGCAATCATTCTAATAAAATGAACTGTTCAACTATAGAAAAACAAATATTTCATATATTTCTACCTTGTTTTATTTTTTGAATATAATATTTTGTTTGTTTTAAAACAATATATATATATATATATATATGAGCTAATGAACTATTTAGTTTACATAATAACTTTCATACAATGAAATGTTTAAACAAGGGTATGAAAAGATTGCTCCAAACTATTTGAACTTTGCATACACAGAGCCATTTTCCTATAAGTATAATATTTTTTTATTTATAACTCAGTATATCATATTATCAATATCTTAGATAAGGAAATAGCAAAAGACAACGCTATTATGTTTCTTAGCTATTACTTTTATGTTTTAAATTTTTGTGTTAAGCTAAATAATATTTTCAAATTTGTACGCAAGATTTTAATTTTTTTTTTGTTTTTGACATTTGTATTCTATTATATGCTTTTATTGGTTAGATTAGCTTTCTTTAATACAAAAACAAAATGAATAGAAATTAATAATTTCTTAACAGAGTATATAAAACCCTTAAATACCAATTTAATTTGAAATAAAGGTATTAAAGTATATGATATCTTAAAGCTAAAATTTACGTATTTAAATAGTCACAGAACAATGAACTATTTTGTAGACTGTTAAGAATGAAATTTCATTAATATTTACTGGTTGGAATTTTTTGAAACATCATTTGGAAAAAATAAATTTTTTGTTGACATCATTGCTAGTTATTTTTCCGAAGAGTGTACCAAAATCGGTTTTGGCTGGCCTGTATAAGTGTTTGAGTGCAACCTGTTTAACATTTTTTTTTTGTAAGGAACTTGTTTAACATTGACTGTTTAAAAGAAAAGTATATTGCAATTTTGTTGCATATAACAATTATATGTATACACTCTTTCGTTTGTTTTTTTTTTCTTTAAACTATTTCGCTTTCGTTTGTTTGTTTTTTCTTTAAACTATTTCGCTTTCGTTTGTTTCCGAAGAGAATCATTAGAATTAAATAAAGGAGAGGCAGAAAAAAAATAGTAAAAGAAGGGGAGCAGAATCGAAGAGACAATTGGAAAATAAAAAAACGTGGAGAGGTGAGAGACCCCACAGCTTGACTGCCCCTTCCTTCATTGGGCCACTTCACATTCTCTATCCTTCTCCAAAGGCCATTTCTTTTTATTTTTGTATTCCTTTTCGCGTCTTTTCCTTTTTTTTTGTCACACATAGCCTAACGTATTTAGCCGTTTATGTCTTTTAGGAGGTATATAAATATAATATAACCGAGAATAATGTATACGTATGTTCTCTATTTTTCTCTAACGTAAATAGTGTATATACATAATCGACTATGGAAAATGTTAACTAGAAGTCTAGAAACGTATAACAATATGTCTCTATGTGTATGGTATGACATTCTTTATGACTATGTTTGCTTATTTTGACAACGTTTAAATTAACATATACTGTTCTAAATTCAATTTTAAGTGGATTGTCTATAATCTTCTGGTCGAGTGGCAAATGGACAGATTTTGAACATCAATACGCTTTAAATTCGATTCATCCGTTGCACGAAAATAAAACACAATATTTTATACACTAACACGAATATAACTTTTGAATTTTGACCCATTTAAATATTTGAACACATAATTTATGTTTTTCTACACTTTTCCTAAGAAATTAGTCTGATTTTTTTCATATTTTTTATAATGGATTGTTTATTATCCATCATATTTTGTTAAGGTTGAAAGGTTACTGAAATAGCTAAGAAAAATCAATTAAAATCCACCCAAAACCTTGTAGATATGAACATCATCACTAGATCTTAGGTATATTAGTGAATCTCAGTTCATTCAATAATTCTAAGCTTATTGTGTCATTTGCTTCTTTGGGAAATTAAAACCATAAACAAAGTTAGATATGAACTCTCAAACTAAAGAGTTTTCGGTTGGGGAAACACTTTTCACACTCTGAAATAA
Organism: Moricandia arvensis; assembly: GCA_905132765.1. Lineage (NCBI taxonomy): Eukaryota > Viridiplantae > Streptophyta > Magnoliopsida > Brassicales > Brassicaceae > Moricandia > Moricandia arvensis. The sequence goes on from CAJHQP010000908.1 coordinate 53,227, forward strand.
TTCACTATAAGAAAAACAAAAACGAACGATTATTGCAAATTAGTTAATACATAACAATTAGTCCACATTTTATTTATCTTTGACACCAAATTTGTCATATATAGGGAAAAGTTAATTGGTTGATATTTACTTTATGAATGTATCAAAGAAAAAAGTTTCACCAACATGTAATCAACGTGATACTATATTAACATGTAAATAGGTAATAGTTTAACGTGATATATATAAAAAATATAAGTTCTCAGCAGCGTTTGAAAACTTGACTAGCTAGGTCAATAAACATTAATTTAATATCAAGGAGTAGATGAGATTAATTAAACTATATGGAATGACTCGTCCGGCTCATGAGTCTGATCTTTTAGACCTCCTAAAATCTTTCTTGGGAAGTATACAATTCGATTTGCAGCATCACATGATTTTATTAATGCATAAGTTGACCATCGATGCAGAATCATTACTTAATTCTTTTAAATTGGATTAACGATGGGTATAGATCGTAATAATATCCAGACATAAGGGTTAGGGGTACTAAATTGTGGTCTGAAAAAGAAAAACCGAATATTCGCATAAAAATATAAAACTATAGATAAACCTTATCTTATTCCACGTGCTCCACTTTTCCTATCGTCTCTGGCTCTTATCAGGTGTGGTCGATACTACACGACAGACCCCTGCGCCTCGACCTGGACGTGACTTTCTTTACGCCAAGTCACATTCAATGTATACGCGATAACTACGTTACGTGTCCTTGCCACGTTGATATATAATGAATATAATATGTTATCCTCTACATCAAATCTTCACGTTGATTAGATCTGTCTTTTCACTGAACTACACCCAGTTCTGACTCTCGTTCAGTTAAAAAAGTTAAAACCTTATCAGTGGTCCCTGTCGCACTAGATAATTGCTTGTAACATTTGTTTATTTTATACGACGTTCATTTTCCGCGTATATATTTTTTTTGCTTCTTCGTAAAATCTGGAATTTTCTAGATTTCATTTGCTTGTTTTTTAATTAATTTAAGACGAGAAATTCTAAACAAATGAATTATTATTCTCTAGGATTAAGGAAAATTACGAGTTAAAACACGACACGTGGTTATATTCTTTAAATTATCGTGTCCGAACAAATGGACGGTCATTGACGGCGTTATCGAAACCGATGGCGCGACACATGACGGTGTTAACAGCAGGAGACGAAGGCGTTAAGTTAACGGTGCGTTTGTACGAACCGAGCCACCGCGTCTGCATGTAACGGTTTTTCCTCCACGGTGGAAGCGTGAGGCCACGGCTCCTAAGCGACAGCCTCGCCGCGTCGCACACGAGCCGTAAGATCTGCTTCAGATCATCCCCTCGCCCGACGAAAACCGCCGGAAGCGATTGAATCACACGCGAGTACTGCGTCGTCGGTCTAGCGATCTGGAACTGCGACGCGAAATCTAAGTCGACGATGTAACGGACGGAGGTGACGCCGGCGGGGGGTGTGTAGACGACGTCGATAAACTCGTGGTTTCCGGCGGTGAGGCCGCCGGAGGATTTCCATTTGGTTTTGCAGATGGCCGCATTGTGTCCGAACCTTCTTAAAACAGACATGAGCTTACGTGGCGAAAGGGCACGCTGTTCTTGATCAGATCCTAGAGACGACATCATAACGGCACGCTGTTCTTGATCAGATCCTAGAGACGACAGCATTTCCATAGCTCTCGCCACGTGGAACAACACCATTCGTCCGTAGTTGTCTTCCCTTAGAGAGTTCTTTAGAATCTTCGCTATATCGTCGGCAAAGTCAGGGAGCTCGACTCGTTCCGAGTCGGAATAATCTGAGTCTGACTCCGAGTCGCTGTCACACCAGCTTGTCTCCTCGTTAACGTCATCTTCTTCCAAGAACCCTTGGACAAGATCGGAGAGACAAGGTGAATCATCGTCGTAGTCGTCGATTCCGTCGCCGGTGTGTTCGCTACCGCTGCTGGTGAAGCTGCATCCAACGAGACGAGCCCTCACTTCTTCAGCGAGTGGATCGGTCACACGTTTTGCTCTCGAGAAACCCATTTTCTTTACTAAACCTCTGAATGTGTTTGTGTTCACAAATGAATATCTCAGGTTTGAAGAAGAGATAGAGGGAGGAGAAGGGTCTATTTTGTAAATGAGGAGTTGGGCTCAGAATATTCGAAGAGAAGGTAGAGGTATTTATATTAGTTTTTTGACAAAAGAATAGTATTAAAAAAATAATCAAAACCAAGTAAAATATTAGTATTAGTAAACAAGTAACGGTGGGAAAAATGCAGAACCGGAGGATATACCACTAACTAAGACGACTTTTGGCCCAATGGGTTAAGGCAAAGAATGGCATATCCCAATGGATAAACATGTACTTAAGCGTTTATACGTTTTAGTTTTATTGCTTTTTTTACATTCTTTTGAAACCTACTTTCACCTAATCGATTTCATGTAATATTTATTTGGGGTCAAATAAAGAAATTTACATATTTTATATATTATATTTTGAGATATTTAGTGAATTGAGAAACGACTAAATTTTAAAATTTTTATCGAATAGTAGTAGACAGACTTAGTTATTCACAATAAAAAATATATATCTATATCATTTGGCTATATATATTTATCGTTATAAGGTCTTTTCGAACTTCAATCGCTTAGTTCATCGAAATTCGATTACAACTAGACCATCTTTATGTGCTTATATATACATATTTAGATGCATGTAATTTATTTTTCACGTTTACGGAACTGGTTTACTCCTTATGATCATGTTGCATTCAAGAGGTTTCTCTTAAATTTGAAATCCACACGTAACAACTTGGTCATTACGTCCTAATAAAGTTTCAACCCACCATGCTTTGCGGTTCTACAATGAACAAATTTTAATCCAAAAGGCCAACCATAATTACATTTGCGAGTTGGTAAAATTTTACGAACAAAAGTAAGTTAGAAAATAAAGAACTGCGAAATAATACAACACGTTACCAAAATCTACATAAACCACGCGTTCATGTTGATGTAGTATTTAAATGTGGAATTATTATTTGTTTAATATATGGTTGTCAACTAGAAATATTAAACAAAAAAAATATATGGTTAATTATTTTGAATAGTAGAAGCAGCAACTCCAGTCTCCATGCCCCATGCTACGCCTGATTCAATTTCACCAGATAAAATTCTCAAATTAAGAAAAAAGAGTTATAAGAGAATTAACATCTAGATACCTATTCAATTTTATGCGGTTTATGTTTTTAATGGTTAATGACTGTTTTTTGTACAAGGAATTATCAAGAAATAATGAAAAAAAAATAAAAAATGAACCAGAAGAAAAGATGACACGTTACAGAGAGAATAAATGAGAATATGATTATGGTAGGGTCCGTATAGGTAAAGAGATAGGAGATAGATGATTGAGAAAGGAAGCGTAGGGCCAAAGGGCCTTTCACCTATGTCTCCCTATCCTGTTTTCTTCTTTTTAATCCATTTTCTTTTTGGCTCTTCGTGAAAGTGAAAGGTGTGGCAGCTTCTTCTTCGTAGTTTTTATTACTTTTAAATATGCGAATAATCTCGTTCAAGTTGTTTAAAAAAGATCTCGTTCAAACGAAGTTTAACTAATTAATTGTTCAAAGAAACTCGCTCTTAATTGGTGGATATTGGACGTAGGATATACTCAAACCCTATTAGAAAAACAAGCAATTTACTAAGAGGTCAACACTCCCGAGTTTAATTATAAAGGCATTGTAACCATGTAATCCCTCTGTTTTCCTTTTTTAAATGTATGATGTTTTAATATGTAAGATCTTCTTATTTTCTATATAATTTTTAATTTTATTAACAATTAATAGTATGTTATTCTCTATTGTAATTGGTTGAATAGTGTTAAATTTATATTTATCAATACTTTTAAAAACAAAAAGTAAATTTTTAATAGTTATGTATACATCTAAACTATTAAAACCAAAGTATATTTTGGAATGATAAGCACAAATTTAATCATAATTAACTCAAACGATCACCAATAATTTAACACCATACGTGAATGTTGCTTGAGTTTTTTTTTTTTAGTCACAACAAGATAACTCAAACGTTTTGCATCAATATTTCCATCAACAAAAACAATAAATTAAATAAAATGAAACACCATGCAGTTCAAACAAACAAGGTATAACAAAAGAACATTAAAGGGTTATAAGCTCAACTGATGTATTAAAAGTCTTTCCTTAAAGTTGAAGATCTCTAAAAGAAAACAGGAGTTTGAATACGAGTGATAGTGTAGAATTGTGGTGAGTAGCTGTGTAGTTTGATGCTTGTTTCAGGATATTACAAACCAGTTAATTTGTATTTGTTTTTGTTTGACGGTCGATGTTAGAGCGAAAGAGAACCACGTCAAACAACTTTTATTAAATGATCTACTCGAAGAAAAAGTTGTGTTTTGGGAGGTATGAAGAGTTCTCTAAATAAGGGAAGGTTCAAGTGACAATATATAATAATCTCTTATAAAAACAAGAACGTGACAAGTTGTTTTTTTGTGTGTGTATGTTTATGGTCGTTATCCATGCAGGTTGCGCTACTATTACAATAAAAAGATATAAATTATGTAGTTGTATATTTTAAAAATCTCATATGGATGCGAAGAGTCAAGGGGTGGTTCTTTGTAAGTCATCTTTCCTAATTTTCAATGCTAGTCGTGAATATTATCCAACTTTTAGCCTAAAATATAAGGAATTGATATTTAGTATTTTGTAGTGCACAAAAGATTGTCTTCCACATGGCCATAGGAGTCTAAGCATGTTTTCTGAATCATGTTGTGGTATAAATTTATAATGTACCAAAAATTTTACATTTGCAAACACCTTAAGATCATAAAAGGGAAAATAAACTTACAAAACCATGTCTTTTAAAAATCTCAAACTTTAAGTCAAAGTAACTCTTCTCTTATCTAGGACAGACAAGATAGTTAATGTGTTAATAAAAATGCACCTATGTGTGAGATTGTTGCACTTGTTACTAATAAAGTTAATTATATATCCAATCATGTAAATGTTTTAACTCATTTTTTAAATAAAAGTAAATAATGTATTCATATATACATGACCATACATAGAACTAATAATTTTGCAATGGAAAAGAATCGATCTGATTTACTAACAAGAATTTTTTTTCGTCTAGTGAAAATCAATAAACCATTACGATGTGGTTATTTTAGAAACACTCTTATGATTAAGAGTTTACGACTATTGTATCAGTTAAACTAGGATATTTTTGAAGCTACATTCATTATTTCCGAATATATATCAAATATCTGATAATTTATTTATATCTTTAGTTTTTTTTCTACTTGTGATGATAACTTATCAATTCCTAGGAGGTTTGTTTAAATTCTCAACCGTGGATGGAACCCATCAAAATTTATGAATGGGCTTAGTAGTTCAGGGTCCAGTTGATTACAAGACCAATGGGCATCAGGCTCTTATTGATGCGCCGCAAAACAACCAAAGCGTCATTGATTATGGAGAAGTATCTTTTCATCATGCGTGACGTATGGCTGGGATGGGAACATTATTTTAGATCCAATCCAATTGCGTCATATTCATTGTTTTAATGCAGTTTCATGGATAATAAACATAACGTACATGCTTGGTTTAATGACTACGTTTTGTAACAAAGGGTTTATGACTTTGACAAGTTTTTTTGGAGCATCAAAGAAACATTACAACAGATTAACAAAAGACCCGGCGATGGTTTAGGATCGTCGACAGGCGGAACAAAACACATTCGTCAAAAACTAGTTTCGTTAGAAATTGTTTTACATTGTTTTTTGTCGGCAACTAATTAACACTTTAAATTTTATTTCAGTAAAACATCGTTACACGTAAACAATTTCTCTCCTCCTAGCCCACGAATTCCACCCGTTACGGCCCAACACACAGAAAATTTTACTTACTTTTTTATGCTAACACTTTATCCCACTTTATTGGAAAAGAAATATTCTAGTCCTATAAAAAAAATTGCACAAAAATACTTTTAATAAAAAATATTAACCGAAATATTTTTTATTAAAATGAGTAAATATATATTTATAAAATTTGAGCTAAATCATTTAAACTGAATGTTTATAGTTATGGGATGAGATTTTTATTAAAAAAAAAGAAAAATTATCTCAATATTTTTTTCTCAATTGTTATTTTGTAAAAAAAATTCAAAGAGCTATTTGATAGAATTACATTTATTGGAAACTAATAAATGTTTATATTAATAAAAATTACTAAAACAGCTATATAAACCCGTTCATTACTGTCTTTAATGAGCTCCCCCTTCTGCCTCTGTTCTTCACTTTCCAAAAATTGCCAACTTTATTTGTCTCTCTTCTAATCTTTTGGTTTAATTAATCACATTTTATTTAAAAGAGTTTCTTTTTAAACCTGAATTAAGATCTGTACGCCTTGTTTCATTACAAGAGCTCAATGGAAAACGAGCTGTTTATGAATGCAGGAGTTTCTCATCCCTCTGAGATGACGTCACTGTCTTCTTCCTCTTCTTCTTCTCCGGCGATGCTAAACTGGGCTTCGATGGAGCAGAGCATCACTCGCAATGTCTCAAAGGATTGCTTTTTCTGGGAAAAGACAACGGAGCAGAGCATCTTCGGGTCAGCTCCGAGCTCACTCGTCTCTCCGCCGGAGGATTCTAACTTCTCCTCCGGCGGAGAGAATTGCGTCATCAAAGAGCTCATAGGTAACATCGGCGATATCTACGGAGCTCCGGCGAGCATCGGAAACGGCTCCGGCTCTTATTACGCAACTCCGATGAGCTCTCCGCCGCCGAGAATGACGCCACCGTTGCCGGAACTTGCCGGCGATTTGGGATTTGCGGAGAGAGCGGCGAGGTTTTCGTGTTTGGGCAGCCGTAGTCTTAACGGCAGAACTGCAACAGTGTCAATTAACAGGGAGATGACACGTGTCTCGAGCACCTCAGCTCTCAAGCCTCCCGCCGGCGAGTCCTCCGGTGAATCTTCCCGGAAAAGAAAAGCCAAATCCAAAGAGCATTCTCCTTCCACAGCTTCCCCATCTCCTAAGTTACCAAAGGTTCATAATTTTCTATAAACAAATTAAAAACACACATAAAAATGTTTTCTATAAACAAATTAAAAACAAACATAAAAATGTTTTCTATAAACAAATTAAAAACACACATAATCAAAATGGTTTCAAAATGTTAATTTTTTAAAAAATGGTTTCTATAAACAAATTAAAAACTCACATAATCAAAATAGTTATTTTAAAAAAAAATGTTTTCAGGAAGCTGAAGAGAAAGAAGATTCTGATTCAAAGAGAAGTAGAAACTCAGAAGATAATGGAGAGAAAACAAAGTCTCTTGATCCGTACAAAGACTTCATCCATGTTAGAGCTCGACGAGGCCAAGCCACCGATAGTCACAGCCTCGCCGAACGAGTTAGTAAAAAATCTATTTTTCTTACCGAAGTGATCAAAGTTACTGTCCTTATTAGTTAGATTAATCATTCTTTAAATGTTGTTAATCTCCATTTGAATAGGTTCGAAGGGAGAAGATTAGCGAGAGAATGAAGCTGCTTCAAGATCTTGTCCCTGGATGCAACAAGGTGACAGTAATTTTCATTGATTGGTTTAAATTTGATTAATCACTAGTTAATTCGTTTTTAGTTGTGTGATTAAATTAATTGTTTTTAATAAAAAAGGTTACTGGGAAAGCACTAATGTTGGATGAAATTATAAACTATGTCCAATCATTACAACGACAAGTTGAGGTAATTCCACTAGATCATTGGTCCGCTTTAAACTATTTCCATTATTTCATAATCACTTTTCTTTTATAATCACTACACGATTACGATAACTTTTCTTTAATCTTGTTTTATTTAATTGGTTTTATTAAATGGCAGTTCTTGTCGATGAAGTTATCGTCAGTGAACACCAGGCTGGACTTTAACATGGACGCTCTCATGTCAAAGGATGTAAGCCACCGTCACAAATTAAACAACATTAATATGAAATTATAATTGACAAATTATTAATAACAATAATTACTTTTGTTAACCAGTCGTGTGTGTGTCTATATTGTTCTGTTCTCTGACAGATATTTCCTTCAAGCAACAATCAGCAAGTACTTCACCTGGAATCTTCATCAGAAACCTTATTGGCTGATCATTATCCTCATACTTTACAATTAAACCCTAATGATTCTTCCAATAATATAATGAACCATATGGAAACTTCTGAAAGTAGAAGCTTTAATTCTCAGTTACCAACACTTACCCATTTCACAGACTCTATTTCTCAGGTCTTTAATTATCTTAGCACTTTTTTTTGTTTAACATTTTAAATCCTCATATTTCCATTTGCAACAATCTTGATCCTATTTTTATTTTGTTTTTAGTTTTCAACATTTTCTGAAGATGATTTACATAGCATTATTCACATGGGGTTTGCGCAGAACCATATCAATGTATCAAACCAAGTTCATTCAACTAGTTTTCAAGGTTGGATAATTATTTCTATTTGGTTATATATGAAGGGATAGTTAACCAATATTATTACTATGCAGGTCCATCAAACCAAGTACCATCACACATGAAAGCTGAGCTTTGATTAGCCATTATTTGCATTTACATAATTGTATTGGAGTTTCGGTTAAAGGAGGTGTCAATGATAGAAAATAAGAAAAAGATTGATGGGTGTACATAACAAGAAGCTTGAACTGGACCACACCATTTGCAAATTCGTTTCTGTAATCATACATATTCATTATATTAAACATCATCTTTTTTCTAATCTTTGTTTTTGTGTGCCCTTGTTTTGGTTTTATGCTCCGGTTCATTCGTGGGGCTAAATTGTCTTGTCACCCACTGTTATTATTATCGCATTCTTTTCCCCTTTTTTCTTGTTTGTGTTTATTATCATTGTAAGTCTTAACCCCACTATACTATGGCTATAATTTAATGTATTAACTTCCACCATATGAGCATGCTTATTGGTAGAACTATTATGGATATAGATGAGAGAAATTCATGAAAACTCTTCTAGACATGTGTCTATTACTAAGTGGTTTATTATTTAAAAAAATAAAAAATATTAAGTAGTTATAATAATTATTATTTTTGTTTAAGTATCTTAGCAATGAAGTTGCTCTAACTAGTCTTCTTGTTTTGTCTTTAATGTTCATGGTCTAAGATCTCATAAAAGCTGCTGTTTTGATTGGTATACAGGGTTTTTACATTAAAACCAAAAAAAGTTGATATTGAATTTTCTTCCTTATTTTTAGACCGAATTACATAGCGTGGCACCTATATTTGTACAAAACTATGTGTAATTTCCTCAAGTGTATTCAAGATTTATTTCAAACGATTAACATGTAGTACTAGATAGGTAGCATGCCTCGTCAATGTCAAAATTAAATGTTAAATCACATTATTTGAATTTTTTGATTTGATCGTTGTTAGTGTTAACCAGCTGTGTAAGGTGTTCTGTCATTTTCTTCGTTGTGTTGTGTTTGTGGCAAAGTTCTTCAAAGGAAAAGACACATTAAAAAGTCCAATATGAGTGGTTATGAGCTAAAAAGCCAATTTTGATTAGATATAATTTTAATATAGTGGGATTACGCCGTGATTTCTGGAAATTATGTGGATCCAATTGTAATTTTTCAAAGATTCTTCATAGAACACTAAACGTCACTTTCTATTTCACCTACTATAGAAACCAGAACCTTCAACAACGAAGTACTCAAGCAAAAAAATGTCTAATCAAATTACCTAGTCTTTGAAATTTGATGATCAATACTTGGCATAATCATAAGGATCACACAATTAATCCTGCGCAGGCCTATCTTAGAAACCTTAAATGTATCGTGGGCTACTACTAAAAGTTATTAGGATGTGGATTTTTTGTGGACTATGTTTTTGGGGGCTTCGTGTTCGGCCCAAATAAATTAACTATCAAACTTTGATCCAGCAGAAAGGATTCAAGTTTGGGCTTTTAAATAATTCATATTCACTAAGTTTCATCACACAGATTAAAGGTATGTTAAAATTCGACGACCCAAAAAAGCTATGTTAAATTCTCTACCTGCATAAACATACAGTACAATGAGCAAACATACGTACACAAATATTATCCACATTACGAGTTTAGAATAACATGTGAACAGAAGTATCAAAGAGAACATAGGACAACAAAATCAAAAATAAAAAACGTATTAAAAACACGTTACTATTGCATAATTCACACTGACCCGGCCCTGAGAAAGCCCAAAATATCTTGGGCTGGAAGCATAAAAAAATTTGTGGGCCAGTAATAAAAAGAAAAAGTTAAAAATGAAACTGCATAGTTGAATTTGTTACCTAGAAAAAGTTAACCAACCAAGCTATGGAAAATATTCAGATTATTTGGTCGAAAAGTTATATAATCTATAGAAGGCCGGAAACATATGCTTCCACGGCTTGGGCCGTTACTATTTCACAGAACGGTCGATGCTTAGATTTCCTAAAAGATTGATCCATTAAGCAGACCAATATTATAGATCTACTCCATCATAAAAAAAAAAGTATCTAACAAAGAATAAATCTTAGAGAAAGAAAAAAGGACAAAAGTACAAAAGGGAAAAGATAAAGAGAGATTCTATGAGAGGGAGGGACACTATAATGTCAGTTTTGGTTTCTAATAACTTTGTTTGAGATTTTGGATAGCAATGTCTAGTATCCGATTCGTACACATATGATGACATATCCACTATCCGATGGAACCATCATACCCATTGTCATTGATTATGGTTTATCAGACCTGAAATGTGCTGACTATATCTATGATTTTTATTGTCATTATTACTACTATAAATAATGAGCAATGAGATCTAGAGCATAATGTCACGTCACATCATTAAAGCACACTAACGTTACTTTTTTCGTTTTTCTCAACTCTCATTGAACTTTTACTTCTTTATTACAAGACGACCGTTGAGTTTTGTCTAGAATTAAGATACCACAAGTCTTGTAGTTTGTATGAGTATTATTTATATATTCATAACCTTTTCTCTCCAAACAATCGCCAACTCGTTAAGCGACCCCATATTATTATAATTTACATATCAGAGGAATCAAACATTAATACATCTATTATATTAAAACAGAGTCCTATTTAAATTTTATCGTGGCATGATTTTAATTTAGACCTATTGAATATATTGTAACTAAAATATATGTTACTTATCTATAATATTAAAACAAAATCCCTCTAAAGATCTTTCTTTTGATTTAATTTGATAATTACAAACAATATAACTCTTATATTTATTCTTAATATAATTAATTAATATTTCATTTCATAACTTATTTTACGTCTCATTTCATTTGTACGTTTAACAAAGCTCATATTATTTAACATAACTCCTTATATAATTTTAATTTAAAAATATAAATTATAAATATAAATATAAATTATCCGCGCAACCGCGCGGGTCAGAATCTAGTTTTTATTGAAGAGTGAGTTTTAAACGATGCTAAAATCATTTGATAATAGTTCCATCACCTAGTACCCATCTGGCTAGTTACCCAAGTAGCATTAAATTATGAGCTACGGTAAAAACCAAACCAGTTAAAACATAGAATGGTAAATGTACACTTGGGTAAGAAACAATGGTTTTAGTTACATGTACACTTAAGGTATGATTAATGATACTTTCTTAGGCTGGATTTTTTTTAATTTTCATAGTTAAAAGTTAATGAACTCTTATTTAAAAGTTTTAAGAGTGGATTCTTAATTTTTTTATTTAAAAGTTAAAAAAGAATTTCTTAACTTTTCATTAAAAAAATCAACTTAAAAAATTTATATTAATTATAACACTATGTCAGTCACTAAAAACACGATTAATGCATATTTCTTAACTTTTCTTAAGAAATACATCATAAAAATATGCATTAATCATGGCATAACTAAAAGATTTACGGGTCTTCTTTTAAAGTAAACGAAGAGTAAGTATGCGTAATGTAAAAACAGTAGCTACAACAACTAAAAGAGCTACAAGTCTTTCGTTTAATGTAAACGATTTTTATAACACATGGTATCTAATTAATGTCCAATTAATACTACTATCTTATTTAGTGGGGGTTATTGGTTCTTGCATCTTAATGGATTTGGAAATCTAAACTAAATCAAGTGTTATTGGTTTCATGATTTTAAAATTCATATTGAAATCATGTGTTATTAGTTTCATGATTTATAAATTCTAATTTAAATTAGCTATTATTCAATCATCCGAATTTACTAATGGATTTGATTTCATAACAGATTTGAATGGATTTCTTTGTTAAAAATACAAAGACTCAAATCCGAGGGAAAACCTCCGGATTTGTAAATACAAATACAAATTTATATGTTAGATTTGAAAATCAATATATTTTACATTGATTTGTAAATATTATATGGATTTCTAAATACTCTAAATATTCAAAATGGGGAACACGTAAACATTAGCACTTAAATATCTCTCCACTCTTCTCTTCTCTTGTACTACTCTCCTACCACAAACTCAAGATCTTCTCCACAGAACACAAGCTATCATCAGCTACCACAATGAGTGTTCTACATCTCCTCACTCTCTCCCTTCTCATCTCTCTTTCAGGTAATAACCCACCACTCACCACCTCCATTAACGGCAGCTTATCTCCTTCAAAAAGCTAACCTTTATCCTCTGTTTTTTTGTTCTCACAGGAGCAAAGTTCTCAGGCCGGCCAGGAGTGAACTACGGCCAGCTCGGAAACAACCTCCCCTCACCGTCCGAATCAGTCAAACTCATCAGATCACTAAACGCAAAAAGCGTCAAACTTTACGACGCTAACCCAACCATCCTCGCCGCCCTAAACGCCACCGACATCGTCGTCTCCATCATGGTCCCTAACGAGCTCATCGTCAACATAACCAAATCAAAAACCCTCTCCGACGACTGGATCCGAACCAACGTCCTCCCGTTTTACCCCTCCACCAAGATCCGTTACCTCCTCGTCGGCAACGAGATCCTCTCCTCCGCAGACTCCGAGCTCAAATCCTCCCTCGTCCCGGCGATGCGTAAGATCCAACGCTCCTTAAAAACCCTCGGCGTCAAAAAAGTCAAAGTGGGGACCACACTCGCCGTGGACGTTCTCAAATCCTCGTACCCTCCTTCGAGCGGCGAGTTCCGTTCCGACATTTCCGGTTCTGTAATGAAACCGATGCTACAGTTCCTAAACCGGACCAAATCGTTTTTATTCGTCGACGTGTACCCGTACTTCGCATGGGCCCAAGATCCGGCCCATGTAGATCTCGATTACGCGCTTTTCGAATCCACCAACGTAACCGTCGTGGATCCCGTCACGAGCCTCACTTACAACAACCTCTTTGACCAGATGATCGACGCTTTCGTCTTCGCGATGAAACGCCTCGGGTATCCGGATCTTCGGATCTGGGTCGCGGAAACGGGCTGGCCCAATAACGGGGACTACGACCAGATCGGAGCCAACATCCACAACGCCGCCACTTACAACCGCAACGTCGCTAAAAAACTCGCCGCCGAGCCGCCGGTAGGTACTCCGGCGAGGCCCGGGAAGATCCTCCCGGCGTTTATATTCGCGCTTTACAACGAGAATCAGAAAACGGGTCCGGGTACGGAGCGGCATTTCGGACTCTTGCATCCGAACGGGAGTAAGGTCTACGAGATTGATTTGTCCGGGAAGACGACGGAGTATGAGGAGTCCTTGCCGGCGCCGGAGAATAATGAGGTGTACAAGGGGAAGATATGGTGCGTGGTGGCGAAAGGAGCGAACTGGACTCAGCTTGGTGATGCTCTATCGTACGCTTGCTCACAGGGGAATAATACTTGTGACGCGATTAAGCCCGGTGGGCCGTGTCACAAGCCCGATATGACTGTGTTGCACGCCAGCTATGCGTTTAGCGCGTATTGGGCTAGCTTTCGGAAGATCGGTGGGACTTGCTACTTCGGTGGGCTCGCCACTCAAACCATCAAAGATCCAAGTAAGTCAAAATTTAATTAACTCCGGTTTTGGTAAACCGGATAATGCTTTCGGGTTTGCTAAATTAATCAACTCTATTGTCGCTTGAACCAGGCTACGGACGCTGCGAGTTTCCTAGCGTGACATTGTGACGACAGTGTTGAGAAGAGAAAGACTGCATAACGGTTTGACTAGACCAGGCACGTGGAACTGCACGAAGTTATGGCTTGATTACTGGCAATGCACGTGATTACAATCTGGTGTTTTAATTTTTTAAAATTTGTTCCGCCTCGAATAATAAAAATCATTAGTAATAAATTGGTTTTTGTCTGGTTAACGTGATGATTCTCTATAGAATACGATACCATAACTCTTTTTCACTTTGCAATAAAAAAAAAGTCAACTCATGAACTTTATGCCTTTGCTTTTCACTTTTATACAAAAGTAAAAAAAGGGTTGTATTTGTATTGTACATGACTTGAGAATTCTCAACTTAAAAAAAAAAGAAAATTCTTTTTGCTAAAAGGAAAAATTCACAACTTCATAATTTATCTTATTTATTTTAAGTGTCATTTTAGATTTTTTACAAAACAACAGTACAAAATAATTAATTTTGTATATTTTCTATAGGAAAACATAATTATTTATACAATTAATCATATTTCAATTAATAAAAAATAAATTATAAAATAAAATTAATAAAATTTCACACTGAAATCGAAATCAACAGTTATTTTGTAACAAATTTTTTTATTATAATAACACTTAATACGAACTGATGGAGTATACATGAGGAAACCAGAAAAAAACGGAGACCAAATCTAAGACTAAAGAAAGTAAATTGAATACAAAGAATAAATGAAAACGACCGAATAAAAAGTTAATGTAAAGTTTAACGTTCACAATCTAAATCTAACATGGCCTTTTAGTAGTCTTGCTTTTTCTCAGTCACTGTCTCATGTTACCATGTTCGAGTCCAACTTTTGTAGTAATGGGTTTAAAGTTTAAACTCACAGACAAAAAAAAAAAAAAAGTTTAAACTCTATAGCAGGTTGTGGACCCATAGTGTCAACAGACGTCAGACAAATAATGCACTCAGTTATGACATGAGCACCACTTATCAGTTTTTTTTGTTTGCAGGCTTGTCTTATCAATTAACAACTCAATAACATCAAGAGTCATGGCTCGTTCAATACGCTGTTTCCAATATAGGAAAGTATATTTTTCAGAAAGTGGGATTCAGTGTCTTGTCTTAAAGGGAAAACGAAAATATTATGTTAGCCAGAGAGGCAGAGACTATGGGTCCAAATGTTACTGCACATAGTTATTCCGCAGTGCACGTTGCCATTCGAATCTTATCTATCCAAATGTTATGGGCAGTGGAAAATAATAAGTATAGGCAAAAACAATTGATGTTTACAATAATGACAAGTTATATCATTTTGAGTGACTATTAAAAATAAACCAATATTATATGATGTAGTTTCGAGTTGATGGAATTAGAGTTTCTGTCCAAATCTTCTAACAAACAGTTAATAAAAATAATAATTTAACAAGTTATATCAGTTCTAGTTTACAATTCCACAGAATACAAATTATGCTAATTATTTTTACTCAAATCCGTGTTTCAAGTGAAATATAATCGAGGTGGTGATTGTAAACTTAACTAGTACTAATGAACTAAACCAAACAATATCAAATAGTGATAAGTACCAAACAATCAAATAGTGATAAGTAACTTGCTGATTGTAGTTAAGAAACTGAATGTGGTATGGACAAGGTGTCTGGCTATAGACATCACGAAGAGGTCCAACTCTATAATACTCAAAAGACATAAAAAAATTGACGGGACAACTTAAATCTGTTTTATATCATTGTCAATAATTGAGATTAGGTATCAATCTACACCAGAAGCGCCCACTATAACATTATAATCTATGGGTTTATTATAAAGTAACACACCTAACTATCATGCGAATGACTAGGAAAACCTCGAAGTTTCTCCATGGTATTTAGTATTTACACACTATACTATTACTATCAGACAAGTGGGTCAATCACATAGATGCATGCAGTCAAATAAAGGATAAACTCGAGAACAAGATTTTAAAATATTAGTTAGCCGCCAATGATATGTCGACACTTGTCAAGTTGGAGATAAGAGAACAGGAGCCAAGCACCGTGAATCGTGACCGACTTAAGGAGCCCACAGAAAAAAAAACAATTATTTAAAATAATATTTTAAAAATTTTAATCACTTAATAACACTTAATTTATTTTAAATTTTTTAATTATTATTTTTTATTTTTAAAAATTTTAAACTGATCCCCACAATTCTCACCTTATAAACTATAAACCGTAAATCTAAATTAATTAACTTTATGAGTATAAATGTATATTATATGTTTAATAAAAAAAATTTAGAATTATTTTAAAGATATTTTCAAAAAAAAATAGAGAATCAATTTATTTGAAAAATTGCAAATAAAGAAGAATATTTAAAAGATACTCTCAAGCCTTATCCAATATAACGCCACTTTCTCCCACTAATCCGCTAAATAAAAATAATCTTCTCCTTCTTTCTCTCTCTCATTCACAATCCGTAACTCTCTCCTTTACAGTTTCTCACTGATTCTAGTTTTTTGCTTTGCTCAATGGATAGTTGTCTCACAAATCACGCGGCGCTCCCGTTTCTCCCGTCGCGTTTGAGGAGACAGAGCGGCGATGGAGGTGGCGGAGGAGGTTTTTCTCTCCCGGCGAGACGGAAGGTGCAGTATAGATCGATGGTTGTGGTTGCGACGGCGGGACAGAGCAGGTGTGAGCCTGGAAGTAGCCTTAACGCGCCGCTTGAGCTGCGATCGGCGCAGGGGAGGTTTCTGAGAAGCGTTTTGCTTAACAAGAGGCAGCTGTTTCACTACGCTGCTGCTGATGAGCTCAAGCAACTTGCTGTGGAGCGTGAAGCTGCTTTGGCTCGTATGGCTCTAAGCTCTGGTTCTGATGAAGCTGCCCTCCACAGGTCCGTCAACTTTTACTTTATTCTTAATCTATTACTTCACTAATCTGTTATGCATAAACGTTCGTAGTATTGGTACATAGAAAAATAGTAATGATATGGGTATTTTGAAAGAAGAGATGAATACACCTATGTTTTTTTTTGTTTGTTGTGTTCTCATAGGTTGCCTTGTGAAGCAAGTTTTGTTTTAGGGTTTGATTGGGCTAGTTTGCCTATCTTAGTTTTCTTGTGATATTTTTCATGGACTGGATCATTGTTCAAGAGCTCGCTAGATAGATGATTTATAAAGGATTATTGTTTAGGCAGACGTTTAGATTCGTTTAGAACCCTTATTTGCTTCAACTATACTGATTTTAGGACTAACACTGGATTGGATTATTTCATTCAGGCCATATTAACTCTGTTTTACTCATCTGTTTAGTTTATTGCATGTGCTATCATCTCTGTCTCCACATATTGTACTGTTTCTGCAGCTCTTTTATAAGCTTAGCATGCGTGTTAGACCATCTTATACTCTGTTCTGTGGCCCTGGTGCTGTTTTACTAAACCCTAATTCCCTGAATTTCCGTGTGGTTGGCAGAAGGATATTCGAATTTGACTCTTACTTTGATAGATTCTTGTAAGCTTTACTTGTTTGGGTTTGTTCATGATTTTGGTAGACTTTTGCCATTGAAAAGGCTATTCTTTGGCTGTATAGGTGAAGTAGCATTCTTTACTTTGATATACTCTGTTTTATTGTGCTAGTTCTCTTTTACTAACCCTGATTTTTCTATGTGTTTGCAGAAGGATAGCTCAACTCAAGGAACGTTACTGCAAAACTGCAGTCCAAGACATTATGTACATGTTAATATTCTACAAATACTCTGAGATACGAGTCCCTCTCGCTCCTAAGCTCTCTAGATGCATCTACAACGGAAGACTCGAGATCTGGCCTACTAAAGACTGGGAGCTAGAGTCAATCCACAGCTGCGACGCCCTCGAGCTCATCAAAGAACACGTCAGCGCAGTCATCGGGCTACGTGTCAACGCATGCGTGACTGACAACTGGGCGACAACGCAGATACAGAAGCTTCATCTAAGGAAGGTATACGCTGCCTCCATCTTGTACGGTTACTTCTTGAAGTCCGCTTCCCTCAGGCACCAACTCGAGTGTTCCTTGTCGGATCTCCACGGAAGTGGGTACCTTAAAGGTCCTGTCTTTGGAACTTCTTTCACCAAGGGCACTTCGCAAGTCTCCACAAAGGAGCAGCTGAGGCATTACATCACAGGGTTTGACGCCGAGACGTTGCGGAGGTGTGGGAGGCCAAGGACGGAGGAAGCGAGGAATCTGATAGAGAAGCAGAGTTTGGCTCTTTTTGGGACGGAGGAAAGTGATGAGACGATTGTGACGTCGTATTCGAGTTTGAAGCGGTTGGTTTTGGAAGCTGTGGCGTTTGGGACGTTTCTTTGGGATACGGAGTTGTATGTAGATGGAACGTATAAGCTCAAGGAGAATGGGAATGCTGAAGAGCAAGAAAATAAAAGCATATGAACCAGCTTTGGTCAAAAGCTTCATGATCCTTGGGTGTAGTGTGTATATATATGTTTCTTGTATAGCCTTTTGCTTAGTTTGAAGTTGTTTCTACGGCCGAATAAGAATGTGTCCTTAGCACATTTTTAATGCAGATTTTTAGCATGAGGTTATTAGTTTCGATAAGAGAGTTTCTTAATTTTTAATTAAAAAAATTTAAGAACCACGGTCTCTTATTATTCAAAAAATGTAAAAAAAATTTAAATTAAATTAAGAATTCCACTCTTAAAAGATTTGATTAAACATGGTCTTAGGAATATAAAGTTTTATAAGTTTTTTTGTCAACAGAATTTTATCGGTTTAATAGTTTTCATATTTAAAAAAACAAAACAAAATAGGAACAAACCGTAAAAAAAAAAAAAACTGAATTATAAAAATAATCAATTCATTCCACAAATCAATCAATGAGTTCTTCTAGAAGATGTGATAAAAAAAAAAGAGTTCTTCTAGAAGATATTTATTTTAGCGAGGCTTTCGTTGGGCGTTTCATCTTTAAAGCCCAAAAAGGCCCAAAGCTTTAGACCTATCAAACTCCGTTTCACATTAGTGTGAACGAGTGTAAACAATCTGGTCATCGTTGTCAATTCGGTTTCTCTCTCGCCGGAATATTCTGTCTTCTTTGGCTCCTTATCATTCGCCGGTAAGCATACATCCTTATCTCTAATCTCCCTCTCCTTCCCCTTGGCGGCATTCAATCTCTATCCTGCCGAGAATCTCGCGTTATTAGGGTTTATGAAATCTAACGCCTCTGGTTTCACATTTTGTCAGTGATTTTGGATAAGGAAGATGCCAGACGTACAATCAACAGTGTTGGAGTTTGTTAACAAGCTTAGAAAACGGTACATATAATTCCTTGTAATTTCGTAAAACACTTTGTTAAGAGAGTTTCTGATTTGATCATATGATTTATACAGTAAGATTGAAGGCTCACAAGCTACAGCCAAATGCACCGTTGAGCTACTGAGGTCAGTGATCTCTCAGCAGCGGGTGCCTCACTCAAACCAAGCTTCAGCTCTTATTGATGCTGTGAAAGCCGTTGGTGAGCAATTAGTAGCTGCAAATCCTGTTGGTATGTTCATCTGTTACTTCAACCTGTGTAATTTCTCTTTATGAATCAAAGGAATGATTTTTTGTTGTATATGATTATGTAGAGCTTGCGGTGGGGAATGTAGTTAGACGGGTTTTGCATATTATAAGGGAGGAGGATCTCTCTTTAGCTACAGCTGCTATGGCTGGTTTGGACGTGCTGGATGCTAGTGATGATGATGGTGAAGATGGTAATTGCAAAGGAGTTGGGTATTCTGCAATGTCTGCGGCGGTTGCTGCAGCTGCAGCTAGGAGTACGTTACGGCCTCCATCTTTGCAAACGCTTCTTGAGGGCACTCCTGAATCTGCAGCTGTTCCTTACACTTCTTCATCCGGTGCTGATTCCGAAAGCAAAAGTAAATGAACCCTTTCTCCATGACTGTGGCTCTTCTTTCCAAATGTTTATTCTTTTTTCTTAGCAGTAGAAATTTATGCTGCTTGGTTTAGTTATGGCCTTGATAAGCCATGAGGATATGGTAGGAATAGTAGAATAAAATTAATATTAATGTGGTCTATTGTACTTTTAGCTGCCGATAAGAGTTCAATGACTCGGAAGCTGAAGCATGATGTTATAGAAGGAGTCAATCACCTTATACTCGAGATTGCTGGTTGTCATGAGCAGATCGCTGAGCAAGCTATAGAGCATATACATCAAAAGTACATTTCATCCCTATACCATTAAGCTTATCTGGCATGCAATAGAAGTGGAACCTAAATGCTCGTTTTTCAGTGGTTTTCCCTTGATGATATATTTATTTTTATCAGTGAGGTGATTCTGACCCTGGGTAGCTCGAGAACAGTACTTGAGTTTCTGTGTGCTGCAAAGGAGAAAAAAAGATCATTTCGTGTATTTGTTGCCGAAGGTGCTCCAAGGTTTGGTGTCTCCTTTTTCCTACGTTTCATCATTACCATCGTTGGTGTGTCCATTTAACTAAGCTGTATCGTTTTTATTGCCTTTCTTCTAAGTTCCAATTATACTATATTATACTGGTAGGTATCAGGGCCATCTCTTAGCAAAAGAATTGGTAGCTAGAGGTCTGCAGACCACTGTGATCACTGACTCTGCAGTGTTTGCTATGATATCTCGAGTGAATATGGTACATGTTCAGTCCTTCCCAGTTCTATATTTTCATGTCCATGGCTTCTAAAAATAGATCTCAAATGATTTGGTAATGCACAGGTTATAATTGGAGCTCATGCAGTGATGGCTAATGGTGGGGTTATAGGACCTGTTGGAGTCAACATGGCTGCCCTGGCAGCAAAAAAGCACGCAGTCCCATTTGTGGTTCTAGCCGGTAGTCACAAGGTATGGTTCCAAGTTACTTTGTTCAAGTCAGTGATTGCTCTCATAAACCTAAACTTGACTTAAGTCTTATATATGTATAATAAACAGCTATGTCCACTCTATCCTCACAATCCGGAGGTATTACTAAACGAGCTGAGATCTCCATCTGAACTGTTGGATTTTGGTGAATTCTCTGATTGTTTGGATTTTGGAGCGGGTTCCGGGTCTCCCCTTCTTCAAGTTGTGAACCCTACATTTGATTACGTCCCACCAAACCTTGTTAGTCTCTTCATAACCGATACGTAAGTCTCAATATTTATATCTTTTAGTTACCATATCTGTAAGATTAGTACATTCTGTTGGCGTTACTATGTTTAGGTTGTGAAGACTGATAATGGTTGTTCTGTTTTGGGTACAGGGGAGGACACAAACCATCTTACATGTACCGTCTTATTGCAGACTACTACTCAGCTGACGATTTGGTGATGTAGAGAGCAAGTAAGGACTAGTTTTTAAGTTATTAGGCCACACAACGCTCACTTGGTCGATCATTTACTATTGGAGGATATATGTCATTGCACAAAACGGATGCTCAATACTTGTGAAAGGGAAACAGAAAGAGAAACATCTTATGCGTATGTGAAATTCGTCAGGCCAAGTTTGTTTTTCTTTGTCGTCTTCTCTGAGTATTAACTCTTCCCTTAGCTCTCAGTGGTGTTTATTGTTTACTTGATGGACTTTTCAATCTGCACAAAACATTTTCTTCTTTCGTTTATTTTCTGTATTTTTGCCAATTACAAAAGAGTAACTTCCGAGCGTGGACATCTTTAACATTTTCTCTGTACTGAAATAGATTCTAAGATTTTGAGCCTTGCATTGGTTCGGTGCGGTCCAATTTCAATTAACTCATACCCGTGTCAGTGAGGATCGAGATACAAACTGATAACATCTGAGGTTCGCTGCATAATACAGTAAATTTAGCATTATTGTATGTCTAGCAATTTTTACTCTTGATATTCGTTTTGTCAACAATTTACTCTTGATATAGAAAATTTAGATTTCCACTGTTAAATAACTGTATCATTCTTCTTTTGGATGAAAGAGTTAATTACTAGCTAATTCGTATCGGGCGGTGTAACGGTGTACTTGAAGGCGGTGTAACGGTGTACTTGAAAATTTCAAGTAAAATTTTAACTACAGCTTGATCTCTGCGTATAAGTCTGAGTATTTGCTTTTTTTACAAAAAAAAACGTCTGAGTATTTGTTTTTATATTTTTATAAATAAATATTTATTTTGTATAAATGTAATACATATTATTGAATTTAATATAAAACTTCTAAATTTATTAGTTTTATAATTTATATTAAATATTTTTTAACCGTGAATTGTACCACTCATATTTTTAGAATATGATCCATTCGTTCGAGTGTATTTTTTGTAAATCAAATTTTTGATTATGATATTGTTATTATATTATTTAAATTATAGTAATATATATTTGGTACTATTTTAGTTATTTCACGTTTAACATTATATTAAATTTTTCATATTTATCAATTAATTAATTATTAATTAATGATGAATAGTTGTCAGTTTTAGTTAGATATTTTATGTTTAACATAACACAAACCCGTTTATATTAATTATTTTGTCATATTTATTAATTAGTTATTTAAAGATTATGTTTAACAATAATTAATTTGTATCGATTTAGATATGTTCTATGAATGTTTTAATTAACAAAAATAATAAATGTTTAAAGTTATAATTAGCTAATTTATCATATCTATTACTTAATTATTTAAGTTTATATCGAATTTGTTGTGGATTTGATTTACGAAATTATTTACTAAATTAGAAAAAGTCAATAAATGCTTAAAGTTAGATTTAGTTATTACTTTGGTGGCACTACGATGAGACGTAAATAAATTATAACTTTTAAAAATTATTTTATAAGTGAACTTTTCTTTTAATAAGATAGATTTTATTCACATAGATTATGTTTTTAAATTATGTGTTCGGATAGATACTTTTTCAAAAACTAAGATAAGAAAATTTTTTAGTAAAGAATATTGAAACGAACTTTTAACCATATACAAAAATCGGTTATTTATATTTTTTTATAATTGACACAAATTTTATGTTAATTAACTAATAAATAAAAATCTGTAATAATATTATGATAATATAATTAATGATTATTGTTAATGTAATAATTAATGAAATTGTTAAACTGAGAAACAAATGGAGTGAAAATCAATGTAATACTTTGTTAAAAATAAATTAATTTATATTTTGTAATTCAGTTTTAATAATAATATAGATAATTGCAAAATCCAAAAACAGTTTGAAGATTTGATATAATTGTCATAAAACCAATTTTGAAGACTTGAAGTGCATTCTTTAGAATCAAAATGGCCTTCGGCAATATGTTACCTTAAAAAGCCGAAAAGGCCCTTTCTCAGTTTCCTCTCATTATAAATACAACTTTGCCGTAACTTAAGTACCTGGTTTCTTGGTCAAGAGAGAGATAGAGATTCTTCGTTTTGTTGAAGAACAAACCCAAATACAAATAAACCCGACATTCAAAAAAAAAAACAGACACAAACATTACCGATTTGATCAAAAAAAAAAAACACAAACATTACAGATATATACAGAAAGTGAAGGTTTATACTCATATGCCAACCCTTAAATTTGTAGAGAGAGAGAGGGAGGTGATATATTTTTTTTCACTTTCTTCGGTGGATTTCTCTCCTCTAAGATCTTCTAACTACTCTTTCTAGCTTGTAAATGATTTTTATTTTAAAGAAGTTTTTGAAAGAACACCTTCAATTTCCTAATTTTCAGTGAGCTGACAAAACATTCATGTTTTTTATTTTGTGTCTCCCACAAAAGTTTTGAAGTTTGATCCGGCTATACTTGAGCTAAGAACCAATTTACGTTTATTACTTTCTGGGTTTCACCAAAGATTTTGACTTTCTTACTTCCTCTTGCTTCAATTGCACTTAGCAATAGCTAGTGATTTATTTTTGTTCCAATTGATTTATTTTTTATAGGGCTTGATTGGAACCCTTGATTTTGCTGTTTCTATACTATTAGGATCGTTTTGGGAGATCAAAGACTTGTTGGATTGGATTGTAGCAGAATAAAGTGAATCTTTAGAGATTTTGCTCACATTCTATTCGGAAAGAGACAACTTGTTGGATATAAGGTGCTTTGATATGGTGGGATGGATCATAATCTTCTACTAGCATAAAGGATTGAGAAAGTAACTAGAGTGGTTTAAAGTATTACCACTTTAGGAACTTGAGAGGGATTTAGTGCTATGTCTCGTTGCTTCCCATTTCCACCTCCAGGATATGAGAAGAAGATTAGAACCAAAGAGGCAGACTCTTTAATAAAGGTTTTTATGTTAACTCATAGGATCTACTCTTCTTTGAATATCATGATCTTTCTGGTGTTTCTAAGGTATTTCTCCTGGGATTGAATCTGTAGGAAAAGCCGAAGAAGCACAAAAAGGAGAAGAAGGAAAAAGAAAAGAGAGAAGGAAAAGAGAAAAAGGAAAGCAAAGATATATATAAGGATGGGACGGAGAGAAAAGAGAAACATAGAGATAGGAAAGACAAAGACAAGAGCAGAACTTCGGAGTACGAAAAGGCTGTTGGTGTTCTACCCAACACCGTGCAGAATAATGGTAATGAAGAGTCTAAGTTTGTACAGGATCTGGCAAGAAGGATCAGCAACGAAGAAGAAGCTAGAGAGAGTAAAAGTGTGGGTAGTTTTCCCGGTGGAGTTACAGAGAACTTTGCCATGGTAAAAAGGTCTGAAAATGCTATTCGTCAAGTATCCTCTTGCAGAGATCAGAAAGGAACTGAGATTATGGTTCAACCAGTGGAGAAGAAAGAACATGCAAAGAAAACGGAACTACAAGAGAAGAATCACCTCAAGGAAAGTGTGATGAAGGGTGATAAGTCTTTGGTTAGAGAAGAGATAAAGAAAAGTGAACCAAAGTTCACAACACATAGAAGTAGTAAAGAGAAAACAGAAGCGATCAACAAAAGTAAACCAAAATATGTAGAAGGAGGTTCTATGTTAAAAGAAAGAGATGTAGATACTAGGAATATTGGCAAAAGGAAGTTTCATGAGACAAATGGATTCTTTTATGGTTAGTCATTCCTTGATTCAACTCTTTTATTCAATAGAATGTATAATCTATTTATATTGGTGAGTTTTTATCAATGTTTTATTCATTCATGGTATGTTTTTTTAGTCTTGATACACTCATTTTGCCCTGTCTTAGCTATTGGAAGAGACTGACTTTGCTGATTTTGTTTTCCTGCAGATTGTGAATATGTTGATTTCTTATGCTACTCTAATTGTTATGCAGAGAATGGATATAGGCTAAAAAAGATACATAGGCCAGTTGATTCACCAGTGTCATCCGTAGAGAACGGAAGTAAGTTGGGAGCAGTTTCTGAGTTGCAAGGAACAGTTTGTAACCCAGAGGTCAAGGAGCATAGAATAAACGGTTTCATTGATGTTCAAGAACACAAAAGCCGTCCAGCTATTTCTTCTGTGAAGTTGAAAGAAAACGGAGAAGCATCAGCAAAAAAGCGGCCTCACTCGGACTTGAAGTATTCGGATCAGATACTGAATGTACCCAAAAGGGAAGAATTGCATGAGTTTGATGAAAGTGAAGAACAAGAGTGGCTGTTTGGTCAGTCTGGTGTGAAATTAGCAAAGAAGCCGAAAAAAGCTTCTACTACTTCATTGGATGAATCTCTACACGTCTGGAACCAGGCTCTTAGAATAGAATCTGCTGATACTGTAGCTCTTCCATATGTTGTTCCGTTCTAGTAGATTAGAGAAGTAGTAGAATCTTTATATGGCTGGAAGAAACAGATGAAGCTATCCGCTGATCAAAATCTAAAGGTTAAAGGATTATATGGAATCAGTGGAAGTGTGAATTGTCTGATGTTTGGAGTCAATACTGGAGGCAAGATCCTGGTGGACCAACTCTTGGTCAAGCAGTTGGGTTACAGGAACATCATAGTGGTGTCATAGCATACTGAAATAACATTTAAGTGGGAAATATACATATACATAATGTACAAGCAAAACTCTTTTTATACATATAACCAGCAATCCCAAACTGGTGATAAGTCCAAAGCAAAACTAAAAGCAGGTTTTTCAATGTAGCTATACACCTGCACCGAAGGTCGTTTACGTATACAGTGTCCGTTCGTTTATTTATTCAAACAACATCTCTTGATCCAATAGAAGAAAGCTGAAGCATGGCTCTAAGTATTGGTTTGATGTGACTTAGCTAGTATTAAACATCCATACTATAAGAATAATGTATTTATCTTGCTCTTTTTTGGATAACTGAGGATATCTGAACCCGAAGGTCCGAGTGATCCCATGGGAATTGGTCTATCAGCGACAGATAAACCCATTTGTTCTACGTAAGAGTTAGATATCCACATGACCACACAGATAGATAAATCTAAGTGGTAGGTTTTGAATCTGGAATATTTAACATTTTTTCGAATCCATTATACTACTCAACTACATCCATGTGGTTATTTTTCATAATTTGTTCAAATAGTATACATAAATTTTTCTTATAGCCGTCTTAAGCAGTTTAATAGTCTTAGGCAAAACATAGATTACATAGTTCTTTTAATTTTTCTTTATTCCATTTCTTTTAGCTGAACCAATATAATTTTTTATCGGAAGAATTAGTATTATTGAAAATACAGATTTTTTGGGAATTTGTTTTATTGTATATGAGTTAGTTTTAGTTAATTATGAACCCTTTATTATAATTTTATCAAGTATTTAGTCATTTAAATTTTTGAAATAAAACTTTAAAATTAGTAAAATAACACAAAAGAATTTGTGGACCCACAGACTCAACACAACCAACCCTCTCCCCCATGGTCAAGAGCAGGGGCTGGGTAAACAGCCTCTCTGCTTACAAGAATAAAACATGTTTCGTCTCTTTGCAAATTTGTAGTGTATTAGTCGTGCTTGGCAAATTTTGCCACCCTTGCATGCATATGGTTTCTGCATGCACTGCGTTTTCTTTACCTAAACTATCAAGGTTGGCACGTTTATCACCAATAGGAAAGATACTAAGAATTGTATTCTTTTTTGGTTAAATATTAAGAAATGTTATTTAGGGTTTGATTAAATAAACTGGCTAACCGTGTTAACCCATTTAAACTAACAAAGAAAAACTACTACTATCCACTATTCTATAGACGACACGTAGCTCGAATATGAAATGATTGGCTCATACAAGCAGAATATATTTGGCTCATACAAGCACTTAACCATATTATGTAAAAATAAAACAAACTCGCACTATGTAAACATATGGTTCATACAATCAGAATATATTTGGACCTAATTCAAATAATGAACTAGAATATTGTCATTGGTAAATATTACAGTTCCAAGTGTCTTTATCCAATCCGTTTGCATCTTAACAAAATTCGCATTTTCTTTTTAAAAAGTCGGTGAAATTACTTAAAGGCAAAGGGGATTTTTTTCTTTAGTATCTTTAAAATCATGCTTCGTAAGTGGTTTTTACATGTTCACCTCGCTGGTTACATTTTTAGAGTTTGTACTTTTTATTTTATTCATGAAACACTTTCTAGATTTTTATACTTTATATTCATCTCGTTAGTAAACCTATCAAGTGAGAAGAAGAAACAAGTTGGCATCTTCAACATTTTTTTGTTTAATTTACCTAAACACCAATATAAATTAAAGGTATTAGTGTAAGCGTTTAACCAGATTTAATGATCTGTAGAATTTTCTATTTTTATAAATACATATATATATATATATATATGAATATAATAATAGAAAATTCTGCTGATCATTAACCGCTTACAACGATTACGTAAATAAATATTCTAAAACAAACAACATAGAGCAAACGACGAAAACAACATAGAAAATTAGAACAAGTCTTAGCATTCATAGGCAATCTCCATATTCCACCTCCAAGAGTAACCTAAGTAGATGACGTAACGTAGATAAGCTCCATACCATCAGATTCTCCAAGAACGAAACTAGCATTCAAAGGCAACCTCCATACTTCTCCATGGGGTCTGCTCTCAATTAGCGTAGGTCAAAATGAATTTGTGATTCAATATCATGTTCTTTAGCATGTTTCGCACAATTTCCTTTCAATTGAATGTAAGATTTTTTAAAAACAGTTTAAAAAAATAATATCAAAAAAATAATTCAACTACTTCTACTTGATTCTCTCATTTGGTATATAAAAGATTCATAATAATAATAACAATTAAAATATTTCCAGCATCAAATACATTTTTCCTATCATAAAGTTTTTATTAAAATTGTTAGACAATAAAAACAACATAATTTTTTTTAATGTTGTTTTCTTTGTTTAACAACTTTAGTAAAACTTTACGATAGAGAAAACGCATTTGGTATTAGAGATAGTTTAATTGTTATTACTATTACAATATTTATTTTTTTACCAAATGAGATAATTAAATTTAAAAATGTTTTGATTATTTTCTATGGTATTATTTTTCTCTAAATGACTTTAAAAGGATCTTACATTCCTTTGAGAGGAAATATTGTGGGAAACATGCACAAGAAAAAGATATTGAATCACAAAATGCATATCGATCTACACTTAGTAAGGTCGTTAGCAAAGAAAAACATTAAAAAAAAAACTCAGTAACCGAACCATTTAGTTTTCGTGTTTCTCCACAACTGTTGAAAGAATAACAACTTTACAAACTGCAATAAATCCCATAACTTTACATAATATCATTGCACCCAAACTCTACATGCACGTTTTATAGGTCGATAGAAACCAAACGTGAAATCCCACATAAGAAAACTAAAAAACCTCTGAATACAAAAACTGCTCCAGTTAGAGGATCTTTTAAAGGGTTTCTTTGAACTTCAACAGCACATATTATATACCAATGCATGAAAGAAATGCTTGGACACATAGAACATCCAAGTGAAAGTAGAAACATTTTGTAACTCTATAGTTCCTAGAAACTTAAGCATAGACTCAATGATATCTAGGATATGCAGAAAAAATTATCCAAAACCATGCACTTTAAGACGTTGAAATGAAAATCCATATTTTTATGATAGAAGAAAATACTTGAAGGGAGAAAAGGAGTAGGGGTAGATAGTTTGTTTCTAAGAGCTCGATATATATAGTAGATGACAGTAGAAGAAGAGGGTGAAACCCTAGTTCTTTTTGGCCAATCACATAAACGAACTAGAAATGTTAACTATATTCTATTGAGTTACGTTTGATAAAATGAGATGTTTGTGTAGTGATAACAGGAAGACAAACTTAGTTACTGCGTTACAAAACTTAGTTTCGCCTGTGAAAACTTTTTGGATTATTTTTTTCACTTGTTTCCAAACAAATATACATACATATATAAATATTCTTATAGAAACTAAATACCCAAAAGCAATATGACAGTTTTAGAATGGTTTCAGATGTCAGAATCTCGTTTATTTCTATTCAACAATATTTTGATGAAACTTCACCTTTCTAGCTGATCAGACCTTATATCGACGATTATACATTTCCCTCTCAAAATGTATTTGCCGTGTTCGTTTAGGTTTTGATTACACATAGCGTAGGTGCCATCTTTATGGTTTGTACTTACAAACTAGTTTCAATTGAGTTGCGTTTGTTAATGGTTAATATTATTTTTTTTTTATTGAATTGATAATGGTTTTTTTTTGGTCAAAAAAATTGATAATGGTTAATATGAGATTCCTATACTGCGTTACATAACTTGAATCCGCCTCTGTTTAAGTCTTTTGGATTATTATTTTCGGTTGTTACTAAACAAATATAAATACATATATATATATATATATATATATATATATATAAACACTTTTTTTCCTATAGAAAACACCCTAAAGCAACATGACAATTTTAGAATGGTTTCAGATATCAGTTTCTCGTTTATTTCAATGCAAGAATACTTCTAATGAAACTTTGCTTTTCTATTTGATGAGCCTTAGACCATCTCCAACAATAGATATGGTCTTAGAGTTCTAAGTCAATTTTTTAATTAAAAATAATCAAATTAAAAATTTTAGATACTTTTTTAGTTTTAACCATTCCAATGATAGAACCAATTAAAGGTTCTAAGTTTCAAAAATTTGCCATAGCCCACCACCGCCACCTCCGCCGATGATTCACCATAGCCCACCACCGCCACCTCCTTCGTCACCTTCGTCGTCCCGGAGTATCAAAAGTTTCTTCGTCAAAATTGGAGATTAATTTTGGGCTAAATAAAAGAGAGAGACAAAAAAATTGGGTGTTAATTTTTTTTTTAAATATCAACCAATCACAAAGTTACACCTATTAACTTAGAAGTGGATCTAAAAGTTTCATTTTTAGAACCATATCTATCTATTCTTTTTCATTTTGATTTAATTTTGAACATAAATTAGATAGAACCATGAAATAGAACCCTCTTGGATATTCCATTGGAGATGGTCTTATCTCCCAAAGAAACCCCACACAGTGTACATCCTATGACACACATAAATATAGCACAGTGCATTGTGTCCCTTTGTCATTGATTCTATAAATTCATTGTCTTTTTCACCGTTTTTGTAAGTCTAATAAATATTTAACTCCATAAATTAATTAAGGAAAACATAATTAGTTCATCCCATTCCTATGTAACCAATTTTTTCACCTAAATACATGAAGCAAAACTTCGTTAGAGCATCATTATCCGGGGTCCTTAAGGGGGTTTCTTAAGGCGTGGGACCCATGAACAATGTAAGGATCGGTTACAAAAACTATAAGTTAAGAACCGGTTTTTAAGAGTTTCTTACACTGTTCACGGGCTCCACTGACACGTGTCAACTCGCGATTGGTTAACTTTAAAAAAAAAAAAAAAAAACTAAGAAACCCATGGGGTTTCTTAGGGTTAATGATGCCCTTAGTGCGTTGCAAAACTTAAATCCGCGTGACAATAATATTAAAGAAAAATATATATATATTTTTTCTTAAAGAAAACCCCCAAAAGCAATATGACAATATTAGAAGGGTTTCAGGTATCAGTTTCTCGTTTATTTCTATACAAGCCTATTTTGATGAAACTTTGCTTTCTATTTGATGAGTCCTTATCTACCAGACAAAGTACATCCTATAATATATATATAGCACAGTCCCCCAGACAATGTACATCCTATAATATATTTATATCACAGTACACTGTGTCCGTTTGTACTTGAATTTCATAACCTAATGTCTTTTTCTTCAATAAAAAGGAAAAAATTAGAAATGTAAAATTAACTATTATTGTAAAGAGAATGACAAATCTAACTTGATAGATAGAAAGAAGAATCGATAACCAACAAAATCGACCTGCTTCCTTAGTTTTGAGACTTCCAATTTCCAAGTATTTATTATATCAAACAAAGAAGGCAACCAGAAACATAAGGCAAAAAAAAACCCATTCAAATTGGGGAAGCAAATTATTTTCATATGTGGTTCCATTGTAGTTTGATGACGTTTTGATGTTCATTCACTTCAATCAAGGAGAAAGATCATCTCTCACAACATATTGCACTGGCTTCTGCTTGGTTTAGCAGCCCAATAAAAGTCGATAGATCGGTAGAGCTAGAATGAAGATGTTGAAGCTGCATGAGAACATAGACACTTCCCTACTAGAATAAGTAACTTGTTTTAAGTTTTAGAGTAAATTATCTTTTGAGAGTGTGATTAATGTGATTTCATAATTTTGCTTATGCTGTGATGTGATTAGCATCAAGTTGTATATTAGGGAGGATGTAGAATATATATGGGAGAGATTTTAGACTATCTTCAATGGATCACTTAATATATTTCTTTAATTACAGTAATTCTATAATAGAGTTGGTTCAACATGTTACATTATTCTATTTATGAAATAATTTTTATTTTATTTTATTATAAATGAAAAAGAAAGTAGAGTTTAAATAATTTTACTCTAATCTCTATTTTATAATGAGAAATATTAGACTGAAGTTGGAGATGCTATAGAATTTACCCACTAAGGCAACACATTTTTATACGCTGTTTCCCTTTTATTTGGCAAAAAAATATATTTTTTGGAATCCATTTAAAACTTCATCATCATTGTTTATATATTGATTTATCGAATGGGATATACTTTCAGGTACCTAGACATGATTGGGATAACGCTTTATATGTTATGAGCTTTTCCTATTATCATATGAAATTAAATTCAGCATTATTTATTTTGGTTATCTTATCTTATCCCTATATATATACAATTAAAATTTATCAGATATTACCAAAGATAAAGGATTTCCTATTTCTGTTGGACTTAAGTTTTATTCTTTTTTTCTTATTTAATTACCGAATTAGTTTTTTTTTTCTGAATAAGGGCTTCTTTTTTTTTGTCATATATAACGTTCATATACATGCAAAAAATCCCCCACTGCTCTCGTCGTCTTGCTTCACCCATCTAATCTTCACTGTATCTCACAATGAATGCGAAAGAAATTCGTATGATCATCGGAATCATTGGTACGTTCTTCTTCTATAATTACACTTCTATGATATCAATTCTATGTGTAGTTTCGTGTACTTAATATTTATGTTATATAAGAACGAGTTAGTAGCAGTGGTTTGAATGAAGCTATATATTATTTATGTTTTGGAGGAACTTTAATCGATCGTTAATCCAATGTCGGATCTAGCTTGCAGATTTTATTTAACTTAATTTAACCTAATTACTGCTTATCATATATGATACTAAATTTAGAGAAAAAAACGTTACAGAATTTATAAATTAAACATGTTTTTATCATGACATGTATTTTTTGTGTGTTGATAATCAATATTAATACATGTACTTTGAGTAATCATTATACTATTTAATCTTTGATTGTTCTGTTTACATAATCTATAGAGAGCACAATTTACTCGTAGCCGTTTACTAACATTTTTTTTTCTGGCTTGATGCAGGCAATGTTCTATCATTATTCATCTCTCTCTCACACATGTAATCTCTTTTCTTCTATCTTTTAAATACTAGCTTCCATGACTATTGTTTTTTTCGCGGATTCATATAAACATTATTATAGTTATTCATAAACATATATATGCATATGCAGGCCAAAAATTATACAAATTTACAAGAAAAAATCAGTGGATGAGGATTTTAAGCAACTTGGTCATGTAGCGATGGTGGCGAAATGTTGCTTGTGGATTTTGTATGGTCTCCCACTCGTTCAAAAGGATGGCCTTCTCGTCGCCACCAGTAATGGCGTAGGGCTTGTAATCGAACTGATCTACTTGGTTGTATTTTTTATCTACTGTGACAAAGAATCACAACGTGTAAGTTCTTCCCATCAATTATAATTCTTATTAAATCTCTTAAATCATTATTGTATTTATTGATTTTAATCCCCTAATGTTTATGTTGTTGGTTATCTTTGAATGAAGAACACTGGTTCACCTCTTGGTCTTGCGATACTTTTTCTCTTTGTTTTCGAAGTGGATACTCTTCTGTTGGCTCAAAGTTTATCGGCAAGACGTAAAATAATCGGTGCTGTTTGCATCGTTTACACCATTATCATGCATGTTTCAATTGCCCTGGTATGAATATGAATGAGCTCTTTTTTCTTTCTAATTGATAGATAAATAAACTAACTAGTTAATATGAGTTTTGATTATTATTGTTTTTTTTGTTTAATGTGTGAAACGATAGAACAAAATGGAGGATGGGGAAAACTATCAGTGTGGTAACATTCCAGTTTGGTTCTCACTTGCTAACTTCATCAACGCTGGAGTTTGGATTGCTTATTCTGTGATTTACAAGATTGACATCTACGTTCTTGTAAGCTTTCACTTTCTTGCAGAACTTAATATTTTTTTAATTGATTTTCATTTAACTGATTTTGATGTTGTGGTTGCAGGTGATCAATGTTCTTGGAGCATTGGCGTGTGCTACTCATTTTATGTTGGAGTGTTGCTCAACTTATAGTCCATGCTTGTTACTACCCAAGAGAATCGACCCAACCATCTCTTAATTAGTGTCTTTTTTTCTTTTCCGGTTTTGTTTGTTTAATCTAAACATGGTTGGTTTTTCGCATAGTCGGATGAAACATTCGTCTTGACCTCAAACTTTTAAGAACTCTTATAGCATTAACTCTTGATATTTTTCTTGATAACGTTCTAAATCATCTATTTTCTTAATCAAATACCAATAGTAGCACATAGAATGGCTCACAAGATCTATTATTATAAAGAGAATGACACATCTAACATGATAGATAGAAGAAGAATCAATAACCAAGAAATCGAATTGCTTCCTTAGTTTTGAGACTTCAAAGTGATATTATGATACCAAAGAAAACAAATCACACCACAAAACAAATCACAACACACAAACAAGTAAACCCAACTCAAAATGGGGAGCTTGCATCTGCCTTCGACGCAGTTGTTGTGTGGATCTTGTTTAGAAACCCTGCTCTTGCGGAACTGTCACTTGAAAACTGACCCAAAACAGCAATAGTAGCAGTGCTGCTTCCAAACTTCTCAATCCCTCTAGAGATCATACAAGTATGCCCTGCTTCAGCTACAACAATCACATCCCCACCAACAAGAGGTGATAGTGTCTCAGCTATCTGACGAGTCATCCTCTCTTGCACTTGAAGCTTGAACCCGTAAAAGTGTACAATAGACTTCATGAGTGACTTGTGGTTGTATCCTTTATTACAATAGTAGCCAATGTGAACAACTCCGTAGAAAGGAAGCAAATGATGTTCACACATTGACCAGAAGGGTATGTTAAGTTCACAGTGCAGCTTCTTCTCTTGGACCTCACCGTTGAAGAAGCCGTTTAGCTTCATCTCAAGGTTAACGTTTTGAAACTTCATCATCCACTTGAGGAATCTGGAGGGTGTAGCAATGAGTCCTTCCCTTGACGGATCTTCTCCTAATGACTTGAGAATCGAAACAACCGCAGAAACCATCTCAGTGTCTTCCTCAGACGAGCTTTTAACAACGCTCGGGCACCACTCTTTGACAGACCCACACAAAGCTTGCGTCTTTACGCCTTTGAACTTCAAGAAACTCAAGAACTCACCCCAAAGACTCGACCTTTCATCCTCGAAAACACCTGAACCGGATGAAACAATGACCTTAACAAACCCATGGTGGCTTGACAAGCCCATAGAGTCAACCTCCAAGCAAGGGAAGTGAATGTGAGAGCATTGCAGAACAACAGCGACACCAGATGGTTTAACCCAGTGTTGGAGAGCAGCGCAAATCTCATCAGCCAAACGCTGAGGCTCTTGGAGCCGCTTGGCGAAAACATCAGCGACTCTAGAGAACTTGCTCAGCCCCAAAACACGTTGCTCAGATGGAACATAACCAACGTGACACCTCACATGAAAAGGAAGCAAACAAGATTCACAGTAAGAGTAATGATCAAGATCACGAACAACAACGAGTCCTCCAACACCTCCTGCTTGTCCAACACCATCATCAAGCCCTGCTTCTGGAAACAGAGCACTCTGTACAAACTCCTTCACCTTTAGCTTATAACCTAAGACATGACTTCAACACTATCATCGATGACTCAAAACCATGTAATGTTATGTGTGTGCGTGTAGTACTAGTACCTCTGGTGCCTTCACGAAGGGCCTTGGCGACACGGAAAGGAGTCTTTTTGATGCCTTCTCTGTTGACATCTTCGTGAAGACCTTGCAGGAGAAGCTTGACAGCGTCTTGGATGGCTAAAGTCTCTGGTTGGTGCTCGAAAGCAAGCTCGATGCAGCCGTTTTTTATTCCAGTTTCGAGCTCCAGGTTCAAACGTCCTTCATCTAATGCTCCCATTGAAGAAGAAGAACAGAGAAACAGAACACCAATCGACAAGGAAACAAAGCAATAAGAGACAATAAACGATCCAAAGTAAAATGATTGTAACGAATCAACAAATCAGGTAAGGGATGAAAGTTCAGATTTTTCCAGATGCCCAGGAAAAAAGATCTCTCCTTTACTGGAAAACTATTCGGAAAATTTTGAGAAGACGGGATAATGCGCGGGTGGGAAGGAAGAAACGATGGGTTGCCGTTGATCCAGTTATTATGTGGATTCGAAAATATCGTTAAAAAAAAAGTAGTATAATGATTATTAGAATATATTTTATTTATTTATTATCATCAGAGCATCTTGCGAGACAAAACAAAAAAGGAAGTTATTTTTATTACATCTTCTTCTGTCCTCCAAGATATTCTGTCTGATCATGTTCCCTTTTTAAAACTCTTTCACCTAACTCCTGTTTTGTCCTAATTTTATTTTAACATGTTTGTTTTTTTACTTATATACTAGTTAATTGTTTTTTCTTTCTCACCTTGTGGGTTCTAGATGATTAAATTATCCTGAGTTTGAGTATGTATTTTTCTTATAACCGGATCTGGTGCTCTCTCTACGTCATATTCTCTACTTCATAGCAACAACAGTCATAAAAAAATAGTTAAACAAAAGCGAAACAAAATGGGATAGATGCAGCATAATAAAAGCAATTATCAGTCAAAAATGGAAAGTATCGCTATCGGAGAGAGACGTGAATAAAATCTGGATAGGCCTGGGCGTTCGGTTTTCGGTTCGGTTCCGGTTCGATTTTTTCGGTTTTCGGTTTTTTCGGTTTTAGAATATGGGAACCATTCAGTTATTTATAAAATTTGGTTCGGATTCGGTTCGGTTATTTTGGTTTTCGGTTCGGTTCAGACAATAATTATAAGAACCGGCTAATATCCAATAAACTTTCGGTTCCACTTCGGTTCCGGTTCGGTTTCGGGTTTTTCGGTTAATTTTAAACATTTGGGGTAATAAAACAGATTTTTTGGAGTTTTTAGATTAAAAATATGGATAATTCAGATAAATTTTAATATTTTGGATATAATTATTTGGGTTATTCGGTTCTTTAGTGCAATTCATATGATATTAAATACTTTGGATAAAAAATATTTGAGTAGTTCAGTTTATAAGTAATATTTCTGTAGAATATTTATTAATTTAAATATTAAATATAATTAATATTTAGATATATAAATTATATTTCGGATTTCGGGTACCCGTTCGGTTTTCGGTTCGGTTCCGGTTCCGGTTCGGTTTCGGTTTTTCGGTTATAGAAATATAGGAACCATTCGGTTCTTTTTGATTTTTGGTTCGGTTTCGATTCGGTTCCGGTTCGGTTTTCGGTTTTCGGTTTTTATGCCCAGGCCTAAATCTGGATATGCGCTCTTCTTGCTATAAATAGGCATCTTATTAGGTAGAATGTATAAATCGGGAAACTATTTAGACTCAAATGATTAACATTTTTTTTTTTTTTGAACACTGACTCAAATGATTAACAAAAGTCAAAAAAAACTACAAGCATTCAAGAGTGACATATGTTTTCAAAATAAATCTATAATATTATAGAATAAACTACACAAGAACTAAAAATTATAGTTTTCAAAAACCAAACAAGAACCCTAATCTAAAAGAGTTTCTTAAACTTAAAAACTTGCTAATGCTATGGAGTATATATGGACGCAAAATAGATTTACAGTTAAATGGAGATAACTCTTCGACTCACTGAGAATGCCATAGTGCATGAAGAAAGAAAAACTATTAACAAAACTTTCTAAAAATGTATGTTTTGCACACACACACACACACACAAAGGACTTTCTAAACATGCAAGAGTTAATCCTCTCTCTGCAAAGCCATACAGATACATGTCATTTTTCTTTTTGAGAAAATGGAACCAAGCATGTTTTGGGGAGGAAGTATTGCCAAATCAATAGTATAATGGCATTGATACTGATACACATGTAAATGAAGGTTAATGATTTAACATTTTTACAAAAAAAAAAAGAATGAAGGTTACTGATCAAATGTATTAAAAAGAGGGTTTATTATGCAATGAAGTCGAGCAGAGTGTGGAAGTACCTGAGGTATCCATGGGTCTGAAAGGAAGATTGACTACACAATTCTCTTCCTTGGATTTGATATATATAGTGAAAGTATCTATTATTTAAATGATAAGTATATATATGATATAACCAACCCTATTGAATGATTAAGAAAATTTACACAGAACATATAAACGAAAAAAAGGATAAAGATTTGTTATCGTTGAGATCCCCGATATTGTATATAGAGACAAAAGTTTTTATTAATAATATCATTGGACACGTATACCTTTTCCTATAATTAGAAAAGACACTATCCCTAAATATTGTGTTGTATGCGTCTATATCAAAAATGTAGTGCTATTTTATGACAATTCACAGAATTATAAAATTTCAAAAACAAATTCAATATTTGGTTTTTCATTAGTTATAAAATGCATTGAATTTTATTTTAGAATGCCCTATAGCCTAACGCGTCGAAACAACCTTATGCAATGATAAATAAGAAAGTTCATACTTCATAAACGTGGACACGTCCATCAATGGTGTGAACTTTTTGTATTCAAATGCAAATTTATAAGCGCTCCTTTTATAACTAGTTTTAGTAATAAACCATCGAAAAACTCTAAACTATTCAGTTGAGATTTTTGTGTGGCCACTAGCCTAGTCATCTTTTTTTTATAAACCCTATCGGCTGATCCAGTCGATCTTGGTAGAAACACATTTAGTGTTACAAAGTGGACTGAATATCACACTGTGTGTCTCGAGTTTGGAATACTTTCCGACTAATCCAAAAGAGTGAATCAATCATCTATTACGATCGACCATATAAACCATTTGTGCCAAAACCCAAGTCCAGAACAATCAAGTAACGATAATTTAATTCCAAAAAAAAATTGAATTTATAACTGATGTGGGTGAACACCAAACCCCCAAAAATTACCACTTAGTTAGCCTAGTTATCTTTTGTTTAAGTTTTCATGACTTTTATTGTATTGTGTATATATATATTATATTAGTTTTTTAATTATTTTGTGATGAATCAGATTCAACTAACAATAATTATTGACGGTGAACAACTCCAGAAACAGGAAACCCACATATCTATAATTATTAGATATCTTCACCAAAGTAACAATGCATTCCCTCTCAACAACCAAATTTGTATTTGTTGTCTACATAAATTAGGTGGCATAGTTTTATTTATTTATTTTGTCAACAGGTAGAACAGTTTAAAATGAGAAAGTAATGTTACCTGCCACATGAGAATGTTGTTGGAATAGTGAGTACGCTATGATGATTTGTATGGGAGGTTTTCTCTGTTTCACTTGGAGCTCAAGATAGTGGGACCTTTCTTAACATTAGCAAGCCACGTGTCTAACCAAACTCGATCTCGTGGGAGACGAAAGAAAGATCACGTTCAGGGTATGCATGCAAGTTTCACGTGTTACACGTCGCAGTCTTCTTGTGGGTAGGGTTAATAAAGTTTTCTTAAGCATTATCCTAATTTACAGACTAATAATTAATCAATCATATAGGTGTAACTGAAACCACCCATGTCCACTATCGTCACCAGATTACAGATGGGTAAAAAAATGAGCAAGATGATGATCTTAGCAGAGCATGTAAAGAGGTTAGTTACATCGTGGGTTTTGGTTTGAGGCTTCAGTGAAGGCCCATAAGATTTTTAGCCTTATAGCCCAAATAGTATTGAGCCAGGATTAAAAAGTTGTTGCCATAAAGCCCAATAGAAAGGAGGTGGTATTGAAGTTGGAAACATAACACAAACTTGAGTAAAAATTGCTTTAGTCTTTTAGGAGTCTTGGACTTACTCTTTTGATTCAATCTTTATCTACTGAAGCAATAATTCTACAAACTTCTAGATTGATTTTAATAGTGGTGGTATTGAAATTTTTTTTTTTGTAGCGAAATGGATTCTTCAATTTGACTTTCAAGTATAAGAAACTGGATACAATCGAAAGCTGAATAACTAAAGATGAACCATTGAAATCGAAAACGTTTTTAGAACAAAGAAAAGTTATACATAGCAAAGGACAAATCTATTCATTCATCACAGGCTTGTTGTCGCTGGCTTTCGGCTTCTGTTCTCTTGGCTTGTCCTCGACTCTCCTATTTTAACATACACACACGATGAGTTCAATAAGAACAATAAACATGGACACATCACTAACACTAAACATCTTCAGATCTTAGTAACAACATTTCTCATCACATTCTTTTTGGTTCAGACAAAAGATAAAAAGAGAAAAAGTGTTTGTACCTTTTGTCGGCAGAGCCCTTTGAGCTCAGGAAGGATCTGAACAGAACGGAGTTGACATCGTAAATCATCTTCTCGATCAAAATCTCTGGTAACTTCCAACTCAGATTTGCTGCAAATAAAAGAAGAAATGACGGTAACCCTAGAGATCTCCACGTTCAAACCTTTTTATATTGTCAGCTCTTGAGAACCTTCTTGAAGGGCCCAGTTTGGGCCTTGTCCAGCCTATACACTTCTTACCATCATTTGGCCCAATTATTTTGGCCTTTGTCAAAGATAAAGAGAAATCTCAGGGAGTTTAGTCAAGATAACGTAAACAAAGATAAGATAGAAAAGCCTAAGCAGCAACCCCGTTTATACACTCAGTTCGTGGGAGACAATCAAAAAGATATTATAAACGATAATCCACCACATAGCAGAACAAAGCACAATCATGTTGGTGATATTATGTGTTTTCATGAGAGCAGGGAGACGAGGGATACAAATTCTAGCGTAACTCTTCCTTTGGATCTAGTGTTGATTACGAAATGTTCTGGGTATTTTCTCAGTAGCATCAGCAGACCGTACCATGGTTTACCATTTGCTTCAGGGATTGCCCAGTCTTCTTGTGCCAGGTACCTTCTTACTCGACTGTGATGCCATATGTTTCCATACTTCTTTAATATCTGTCACAGACCAAAGCACGATGATGCATTAGCATTATAGTGAATGACAAAAGAGAGTTGGTTTATGAAAACAACGAATTATGGAGTAATATCTTTATACTTTCTAAGGTTCGTACAAAAGTTCGTTTTGCGATTATGTTGGAAGACTGGTAAGGACCTAGACCAATAATAAGTCTTGCAAATCTACATGGACACCTTACAAACTTTTGGCTTCAACGGATTAATACTACCAATGATATAGCAAGACCAAAGCGGCTTTAAACATCATAAGTGAGGTGCTAAGCTAGCATTGTTATGGATGGATATTCCCATGAACTTGTATACATTGTTATAGAGCTAATAACATGAAGGAAACATGGTGTTTTCAGACAGTTAAAAACTCGTGCTATGTTCTGTAAGAAAAGAAGGCAGGAGAATAAGTATTAAGTAGCAAGCACTAACCACGGAGTGAAGTTTTTCCATTGGCATCCAATCTCCAGGACCACACAAATCAGAAAGCACAGTTGCAACAGATGACACAACATCTTTTTCCTCCAGCTGCAAAACTTGAAGATCATCAGCTTCACGATCTATCTTTACTCTTCCCTCTCTTTTCTTCTCTGCAAACATTAACCAGATACAACACAAGTGCTGTCACTATCATCCAAATCCAACTTCTAACAACGTTATACCAACACAATCACTACACCTTATACTCAACTACAACCTGAGATTAAAGCTAACAAAGATTCGAACTTTCCACATAAACAATTTAAGGTTTTACCAGTGGAACCATATTCATCATGTCCATCTCTCCTTGTCTTCTTCCCACTTCCCCTAACATCCTCCTCCTCCTCCTCAGCATCTTCATCATCATCATAAAACTCTCTACTCCTTCCACTCTTCTTACCCGACCCGGAACCCCCACCCGAATGATAATTCTGGTAAGGAACAACTCCACCTACACTAGCATGCCCCATATGATGCCTAGGACCCAACGACCCACCTAAGATACTCCGAACCGGCAACAGAAAGTAAAACTCCTTATCCCCAATCTGCAACAGATCCTGCGAATCAAGCTTCACGTTAGGGTTCCCAGGGAGATGCAGCACGCCTTCGACGAAGCATCCGTTCTTGCCTAAGACCTCGAGGGAGAACCTGCGCCGCGTGAAGTCGTAGAAGATCCGTGCGTGGTTGCGAGAGATGTTCATCCCTCCGCCGAGGGAGGATAGATCGACGTCGACGGTTGATTTTTTGGAGTTACGGCCGAGCATGATGGAGTATGATTGCATGTAGTACTCGAAATCTTCGCCTTGAAGCTTCGCGAATCCGACTTCTACGTCGCTTCCTCCTCCGACGGCGGAAGCCATGTAGTGAAAGTCTCCGGTGCTTTGATTTGAGCGACGACGGAGGGATCGAAAGTGGAACGGGGAGTGTGTCGAATTAGGGTTTGTGATTCGTAATAGTTTCTGAAATTAGAAGTGGTCTGTTTGGATAGATGGTTTACCTTATCCACTGTCCAGGTTAGGATAAGAGCTTCTTTTTAAGTGAGTGACTAGTATACCCTTATGGTTAAGCAAGACCTTAATAAAAAGCCCTGGCGAGACGAAGTAACCAGTGTTTAAACATTGTTTATGGCCTTTATGGGCCTTGTGGCTCCGTTAAGTTCAAATTATAAGTATTTTGTAAATTTTAAATTCTAAAGTTACCAAAAATGGCTAATCATTTTGTTTTTGAAAATTGGTTTAAAAATGGCTAATCATACTAAATTTAAAAATATTATGTAAAGTTAATTTGTAAATTACATGTATCAATGTTAGAAATAGATTTAAACGGCTCTTATGCCTTATCGGTAAATCGTACCTAAACAAAATAATTTTTATAACAATACTAAAATTTTGGTTTAAGCATTCGGCTAATTAATAAAAACTTGGTAAATCATAAATAAACAAAACAAATTTTTATAACTATACTAAAAATTCAATTTAAGCATTCGCCTAATCAATAAATAAAATGTCTAACTTGAACATTGACATGTCTGGTCTACATTTTAACTTGATTATTCCACCACATGTTACTAAAATGGCTAATGATAATAAGCAAAAAGTCCATCCATGTTCATCACATGGAACAAGATCCTCCAAAACCAACCTGTCACACTAGACTTTTCCTCTGTTTGCTTCTTCTTACAAAATGCACACTTGAACCCCCAAAAAATTAAACATTTTCTCCAAATTTCTATATAAATTAATAACAAAAACAAAATAGAAAAAACAAAAGTGGGAAGAGAACAAGTCCAGCTTAAAGAAGCTCATCTCTTTACTCATTTCACGATTCCCCCGTCTCGTGTTTTCTCTCTCACACTTGTTCTTTTGAGTTTCCTCCTCTTCTCTTCTTTGGTCTTTCATCAAAGAAGACCAAAGTTGATGTTTTTTACAGCCTAAACAGAGACAGCCACATACATGTGTTGTGTCCCCATAATCCCATTATTACTGAAACTCACCACCACTTCACACTTCTCTCCTAATCTTTTTTCCAGATCCAACACAAACCCATCTCACAGCAGAATCAAGAGCTAGAGAGAGAGAGAGAGAGAGAATGGGAGTGATACTGGACTCGTGGTGCTTCTGCAAAGGAGTAAGCAAAAGCGAGAAGATGAAAGGTTCCATTTTTACCGGCAAAGCTCCGGCGATGGCTCGAATCTCTGTCTCCGGACCAAATGGTGTTACTTCCGGAACAGGGTTCCTCATTCACCGGAATCTTCTTCTCACCACTCATCTTAATCTCCCATCCATCTCCGCCACCGAAACCGCCGAGGTCCGCCTCCAGAACGGCGTCGCCGCCGCTCTCTTCCCTCACAGGTCCCACCAAAACTCTCTTTCTCCTGTTTTGTCGGTTGCACGATTCCGGTGAAACATTTAAACCAATGCGTATATTAAATTGGCTCTAATTCATATTTTGAAATAAAGGTGAAACCTTTATACAGAAAGGGTGAACCTTTATACTGTAGTTATGTTTATATGGTAATGATTCTGGATCTATTTCTAAATTTAGTAACTTTTAGCTTCACCTTGTAGTAAATTTTGCATTTTTAGCTTAACAAGCTTCCTTATCAATATGAACTGTGGACTGTTTGGCCAATGGTTTATTTGGTGGGCTCTTTGCAGGTTTTTCATTACAAGTTCGGTTATTGATCTCACCATAGTTGGTGTAGACCTTGTTGATGGAGACTCAAATTCTCAGAGTCAAACCCAACAGCCACATTACCTGAAGACATGTTCTAAGCCAAACCTGGATTTGGGAAGTGTAGTGTACCTTTTAGGTTATGCTGCTCAGAATGAGCTCAAGATTGGTGAGGGGAAGTTAGTGGTAGCTACAGACAATCT
This sequence comes from Moricandia arvensis, assembly GCA_905132765.1. Lineage (NCBI taxonomy): Eukaryota > Viridiplantae > Streptophyta > Magnoliopsida > Brassicales > Brassicaceae > Moricandia > Moricandia arvensis. The sequence continues at coordinate 97,471 of CAJHQP010000908.1, forward strand.
CATCAAACTATCGACTGATGAAATGATATGGAGTCCTGGATCAGCTGGGTTTGATGTTCAAGGGAATCTTGCATTCATGATCTGTGATCCGAGGAAGCTAGCGACTTCACCAGCCTCAACTTCGACATCTTCCTCTTCATCATTGAAGAAAGATAACAACAAGGCGCTGATGATGCAGTTTGGTATACCCATGCCTGTGATATGTGACTGGCTGAATCAGCATTGGGAAGGTAGTTTGGATGAACATACGACCAAACCTAAGTTGCCTCTCATTAGGTTAATGTCTTCTGGTCAGAAGAGTGACCGTTCTTGTGCTTCATTCACCATGCGCCCTGTCTTCAAGCCAACTGACTCTGCTGATGCTGGAACACCATCTTCATCCAACACTAGAGATCAAAATCATCCAGGCTCAGAGAAGGAAGAAGAAGAAACCTCAAAGAACAATCCACAAGGCAGAACTACTTCTACTACTCATGCACAGGGAATCCCAACCCCTGAGATATATGAATCACCAAAGTTAACTTCAAGTCCTTTAAGAAAAGAGTCTGGTCAAGTCCATCTTTTGGATATCAACTTCCCGCCACGGGTTCCTAAAGTCCCAACCTTTCTTCCTCAGCTCAACTATCCACAGAGTAATCATATGGTGGAAGAGGCTGAGATTGCCTCTCAAGGATCAGATGCGCAGATTGCTTCAACAGGTTCAGTGAACGGCGCTCTCAGTGAGGTCATCTCAAGTTCACCACCACCAGAAGCTCACTATGTTTATAACAATCATGGATACAGCAGCGAGGAAGAGACAATGTACTCTGCAGAAACAGCTGAGAGCCGAAACTATCCAACACCTCCAGCAAAAAGCAAGTTTCATCATGAGAGAGTTGGAAGGAGCCAAAGCTGTGTGAGCTCCAGCAGATGGGGAACACCTCCGAAGAGTTTGAGTGGTAGAAGAGCAATGCTGGAGAAACAGAGAAGCTTTGTCCATGGGAATAAGATGCATTCACAAGGAGCAACCTCGCAGAGGAGTAATGACTATTACAGCCCAACGGTCTCATCAATCATGAAGAAAAGGAATAACAGTTCAGAGAAACCGATTTTCAAACCGGTACCTAGACCTAGGGCTGCTAGTCCTTCTTCCCAGAGATGGATGTTCTGAGACCTATACAGACAAGAGAAAGAGGCAAACACCTTCATAAAAAGAGAGACATCTTTGTTTAAAATTTTGATGTCTTGCATTTCTTGTATTACTAATTTGATTTCAACTCTTGTGCAGACATATTGAAGAGACGTTACAAATAGAAAACATACAGTCTTGCAGTGTTTGGGGGTTAAGCCCTGAAAGCAATGTGATTTTAAATTTCTTGGAAGTTCATGATTTATAGCTGTGTTCATTGAGCTACACAGTCAATTGTTTCATGATTGACACCTTAAGAACAAACTTATCACATACGTATATGTGAAAGAGTAAACTGTGGACCAAAGGAGCAATATGGATACGCCATTCACAGCCTTCTAGCTCTTACTATTAGCTTATACTTATTTAACAGATATACCATAAGGTGAGACCGTAATAACGCACTGATGTAGAATGATTTCTTCAGAGTCAAGGATGTAACTAAACAATAAAGAGTCGCTCAGATTATCAAGATACTGATGATATACATCTAAAAGATGTCTTTAAGGGTTCCTAAAAGTTTCTCTCACTAAGCATAACGGTATTCACATTACAAAGGGATAACTCATGAACAAACATGTTCTTCACTGTTCCCAAACCATTCTTCTCAAGGGTAGAGTGATAGACCATTTTAAACCCTGCAAAGAAAGTTGAACATAACAAAATCAAAACACTGAAGGATTCTTGTTTGAAAATTAGCAAAGACTTACTTACTAATGATGTTTTTGTGTATCACTCATCTGGTGGTTGGAAGGAAGACTCGAATGAGGTCTTTAGGAGTGACCCTTTTTCTACACGTTGGGCATTTAGCTTGAACAGATACCGCAAGTCTTATGCATTTGTTGCAGAAAATATGACCACACTTTGTTGACACCTCCTCAGTAAATGGACACATACAAATTGGGCAGTTGAACTTTGGTTCCTCAACAGGTGCTACGGTCTTAGACTTTCTCTGAACAAGACAATGACAAACTCGTGAGCCTAAAGTCCCAACAGCAAAACTAAAAAAAATATCAGAACGCATCTTACCGGATTGTTAAGCTCAACATTAGCTTGATCAGATTGACGCTTTGTGCGGTTTTTGCTAAGTCTAGTGGTACCACCTGCACTCATACCATGATACACTAACCAAAGTGAGCAAAAGAAACACTTTTGACATTATAAGTGTTAACCGTTTAGTTCTTGAGAAACTCACCTGACTCTACATCAACTAATAAGGGTCCTCTCTGTGTCTGTGAGCCTCCAGATTTGTGTCTTTTAGCCTGAAACAAGAATGAAACAGAATCAGTAATCTTGTATACACAGATACATGAATTGTAAGAGTGGGATAAAGAAGAAGAAGAAGAAGAAGAGAGCAGACTCGATCGAAAGCAGAAGCAGTTGATTCAACAACATCATCATCATCATCTTCAATAGCATCAACATCAATCATTGGAGGACCAGACACAATTGGAGGTTGTTCACTTTGTGTCCCATTCACATTGTTCACCTGTTGTGACCTCCTTGAGCTTCTGGTAACTACCCTCTCACTCCGTGAACTCATACTTTAAACCACTCTGAACTAAATCAGCTTCAGAGCAAAAGACAGTCTTCAACAACAACAAAAAAAGATCAAACCTTTTGTCACATTCAGTAGAATTCAGGAGAGCACAATTCAAGAACAGGTTAAGTTAAAAGGCGGTAAAGAAAACCCACAAGAAATTAAACAGAAAGCCAAAGATAGAGAAATTAATCGACAGATCCAGAAACAGAGAAGCACAAAATTGAAAAAAGGTTGTACCTTTTGATATGGAAGATGAAGTGTGTAGAGAGAAACGAAGGGTTTATAATCCAAAAGGTTTGAACTTTAAATGGAAGCACACTGAATCAGTGGTTTGGATATGAGATATGAATGATACAGTACACTTTTGTACACTTAAACTAATTTTAAAACCAACAAAAAAAAAAGTTTGTACTTTTTGCTGTTGATTTACAAGCAAACCCCGTACTGTTATTATCTGAGTTTGACTCTGCTTTTAATTTGTTGGTACTGAATCTTAATTACGACTCAGACTATGTACCCACAATATGACCAAGGCCCGTTAGGCTTTTTCTTGTGCAATAGGGTAATGTGAATCTATAACCAAAAAAAAAAAAAAATTAAAATTTGAACTAGTCCATTGACCATAACAAAGATTGTTAGATAAATATACTCACTAACATGTAAACTAAATTTTTATCATCTATAAGAAGAAAAAAATGAAAAATTCTAATTTTAAAGAACAAAACAAAATAAAAATTTTAATTGCTATATCACTCTTACATCTATGCATGTGTGATATTATTTGTTTTTTCTGTTTTTTTTTTCTTCTTTCCCCTCCAATTTTAATTCTCTTAAATTTTCTTATTAACAATTATCCAATTTTATAGAATCTTGTAAACACACACATATTTCCCCTCTTACGGAAGTAATTTCTGTTTTTGAGCGGGATATATTTTGGAGCCTTGGAAACAATTAGTGAAAATCATACTATATCATTGAACACTCGGAGAAGAGTGTATTAGACCCATTATTCAAGCTCAAGAGGTGTCATACGGAGAGGAAACTACAAGGATGATGTGTCGCTTTGTAAAGAGAAGTTTAAACTTTATATATATAGATAGATAGCTAGATAATATACACCAAAGTAATCATCTTAATTTGTATATATATATATATTCAATATATAGTAATCGCTTTGTGGAAAATGAGGTTATCTTGTTCTATAGATGTGTGGCGGTATGTTTGTATGGAACACGTGAAATTGTCATATAAGGACTCTGAAAGCCCAAATAGGAACATGATCTTGCCTCAGGTCCGGCTCACCATTCATAGTCATAGTATGCTTCACATTAATTATAAGAGAAATTACAAAGGTAACAGGAAATAGAGCAAAGACGCGTCTTTCCTTTTTTAAGAAAACAATATATTTATATACAACTTTTTGGAGATGCGAATCAGATAGAAAAAAGGAAAATAGGGTATTCTATGCGTATATATATAGTAGCACTACATGTTGTTTCCGAATGCATCATCTTCCTAAGAGCGTTACTTTTTATTTTACGTCTTGGACAAGGTTTCCTAGTTGCTATTGTTCTGGTTCTACGTGACTCTCGTATTAATCCTTTTGCAATTGGCTATGACGTCTCTTAAAGCCCTTCATGACGTTGAGTTTGGAGATGGTGGTGCTATCCCTGAGGTTCCCTTTGCTCAATACCCTCTTGGCACGGGTAGGCACTCTAAGAAGATTCAAGGAGACACTGATGAGGAAGAGAAACGGGTACATGAGGAAACAAAAGCTGCCCTTGAGAAGATTGTGAATGCGCCACCACCAAAGCAATCGAACTACAACATTAGCTACAAGCCCTCCCAGCAAGGTGCTAACACGAGGATCGTAAGGATGGTGGATATGCCTGTGGATCCACTTGATCCACCAAAGTTCAAGCACAAGACACTTCCAAGGGCTTATTCCGATTCTCCACCTGCTCCAGTCTTGCATTCGCCGCCTAGGCCTGTTAGTGTGAAGGACCAACAAGACTGGAACATCCCTCCTTGTATCTCCAGTTGGAAAAACGCGAAAGGATACACGATCCCTCTAGAAAAACGTCTTGCCCTGGTGCATGATGTTCAGATCAGTGATGGTTTTGTCAAGTTATCGGAAACCTTCTATGTGGCTGAGCAGAAATCTAGGGAGGCTGTTTCGATGCGGTCAAAGATGCATAAGGAGATGTTGATGATGGACAAGGAAAGAAAAGAGCAGGAGCTTAGGGCTCTCGCCCAAAAGTCCCGGTCTGAGGCTGCAACTATGCCGCGAGAGGAGGAAAGGGAAGAAGGGATTCTGATGAGGCAGAGGATTCGAGAAGAGCGTCGAAGGGAGAGAATGTTTGAAGGTAAGGATGGTGTTAAGAAGAAGATTAAGATCACAAGAGACATAGACCGTTGTATAAGTGAAAAAATTGCTCTTGGAATGGCATCTACTGGAGGCAGTGGTGGCCAAGTTATGTATGATCAGCGACTGTTTAACCAGGAACAAGGGATGTACTCCACTGATGATGATCAATACAACGTGTATGATACGAGATTGTTCGATGTGCAGACTACTCTGTCAACATTGTACAAGCCAACGAAGGGTCTGGATGGATGATGCAAATGAGAATGCTTGAGAGGTTCAAACCAAAGTAGAACTCATATATTTTTTTTTTTTTGTTTTTTCTCTTCTTTCAAATCAATAATATTCATTCCAAGAGATTAATAAATGAGAATTTAATACAAGAATTTTCACTTTGCCAACGTAAACTGATCATGCAGGTGTAAATAGCATCGTATACTATGTTTTAAAAAATCTGTTTAATTCTAACCTTAACTAGTCATGCTTGGAAACTGTTAGTGTCCTTCACTGTAAATTAATCTCATGGACCAGTGCTCTAAAAATCGGCCTAGCTATTTTTAGAGCAACCAAACATAACGTATATTCAACCTACGAGCAAATATTACATACCTCTTCCACGTGTAAGGTAAAGTTCTAGAGACATCGACTAGAGGTTGACAGAAACATCTACCCTAAGGTAGAGAACGTCGTCAATCCTCTGACAAGAAAGAGTACCATGGCAATCCCAACAAATTCATGCATCCATATGAATCTCATTGTAAAGTTATTGTCGACCCGATGTGCTTCACTACAAACTGTTGTCTTAGGTTGCTTCTTGCACTAACCTCATAGTTTACCATCTCGCTTTTAGCAACTCTTATAGCTTCCACGAACAACCCAATATTGTCTATATTGCAACGGACTGATATATGAAAGCGATGGCCCCATATGCTAAGTCCCTCAGTGTAAATTATGCCATCATGATAGAGTTGAGCACACTCAGACCACTTCAGGTTTATATACATGATGGTCTGATCAAGTGGAAAATCAAACTCAACAAGTGTAACCAACCTATACTTGTAAGTCCTCTCAACAAATCATTGGTCTACTGCATTTGTCTCAGAAGCTAGAGCTCTTTTCTGACCAATTGAAGCACTTCTGAAGGTAAGAGCTTCCATGACTAGCTTGGTTGCCATATCTGATAAATCTCCTGCAATCAAAATATCATCCAATCTTCGTGGAGAGATGAATGATAATCAAATGCAATTGTTGAGAGATCTTAATATCTCCTACTTTTGTTTAAAATCTAAAGTGGATTTCTTTCCATGCAACCAGTGCATCATACACAAAATCTTCACTAAGGATAAGAAATCATCACTCGAGAAGATGACTTCGATATCCATAAGCTGAAACAACATAATCTCTTTTGTCAGATTCGCACACAAATTATAATTTTCAAGGAAATCAAAAATAGAGAATTACAACGTCCCAAGGAATGATAGAAGTCGATTCTTATTCGTTTAACTCTCTATAGTGAAAGGCTATTACTTTCTGAGAAGCAAAAATGAGCGGTTTGACTACAATCGTCATCAACAAAGTCCAAGACACATGGAAATTCACTAGTGCATCCTGTAGTTTTATAGGGAAGGTGAGTAGCTCATTGAAACAATAAGATGCACAATAACCAACAAAGTACCTATCAGCGCTCAAAAGAAGCTACAAAAAGTCTCGCGTTTCTGTTGAAACGACACTATTCTTATATGAACAAATTTAAATAGTGATTGCTCCAACGTTGTTAACAAAAAAAATAACTCATTTGTTGCAAAAAGAAAGAAGGCAAGAAGAACACATAAGAAACAAAAATATCGAAGTAAATGGAGTATGAAACATGTGGTGACTCATAAGTTGATAAAATATTTACACTAAATATGTACATTGTCTTTAATAAACCATGGAAAGCAACATAATTGCATCCATGACACATTAATACACATTATATATACAATAATATATATCAAATTTAATCATATTTTGTATTAATATAAATTAAATATTAATTATTACTTTGGAGAAATCTGAAACTGTTCATATGAGACGAAACCAATCAAAATCGCTTAATGATTGATGATTCAACTACTCAAATTCACATAACTCTACTGAAACAACACGAAATATCAATATTCGGAGATGTTGTTAATATGCCAAATTTCTAGAAAATTGATATAAAGATATTCTTAGCGTAATACTATTCCTTAAAATGTTAATAATATTTCAGAATAAAAAAAATGGCTCATAGCTTTCACAAAAATGGTTTGGAGGAATTCTTGTTCTTTCTACCTTAACAACAACATGCTTTATGAAAACTTGTAGTTTGAACATAGCTTCATGAAAATAACCGCAATTTAGGAATATGAAAAATAAAACGGTATTTTGGAATTAATCACATTTTGTATGAATCAGTTGTTGGAAATCAAACACATAGCCACATGATTAAAAACAAGGTTTTGAAAACTGGATCGGACCAGCCAGTCGAACTGGTCCGACCGTGACTCTTTGAAAAAGCTGAATTCGGTTCGTTTTAAAACTCGGATTGGAAAAAAATTGGTGATCCGAGTCAACTTTAAAATTCGATTCTAAGAATTTAACATATAATTAATGTGTTTTAAATATTATTAAAATTTATTATTTCATAATCAATGTTTGGCTATTAACATTTAATTGATATTCTATTTAGTTTTCTTTTTAAAGAACGTAAATAAATATATTTTGGATTTTTATATATTATTCTTATTCAGACATCCATAAAATATAAGACTTTAATTGTTAAAATGAATAAATACGATAATTTTAACAGTCAATTGTTTGGTTCTTATCAATTTTAGTTTTACATATTATTTACTATATATAGTAAAATCTATTGAAATAGTGTCCGGTTCGGTTTTTTAAAAAATAAGTTAGCGCCGTCTGTGGGGAGCGAACCCACGGCCACGGGATTAAAAGTCACGCGCTCTACCACTGAGCTAAGACGGCTGTTGAACACCAAATCCAATTGAACCTTTAAGAAAGCCGTTAACACGAACGACAAAACCAAACGCTAAAATAGTAGAGGAAGTGTTGTGGGCATCTTCAAACTCTCGGGAAGCCGCCGATGGAAGAAACCTCCGATCATCTGAATCCGACCACAATGGAGTTCGATCCAAAGACCATGCGTTCTTCCAAACCCGGCTTGAAGCGCCTCTTCATCACCACCACTGTACTCTTCTCATTCCTCTCAGGCCTACCATTTCTATGGAAGTCAGTCGAAATTTACCGATCTCAATTACCTTTCCACGACATCGACACACTTGCCGATCAATTAAAGTCGACGCCTTTACGCTTCCCATGTACTTTCCACGCCGTATTCGTGGGGTTCCGATCAAACAATCCCGATCAATTACGATCTGAGATACTAGACGGTATAAACCAGCTGACTCATCGAAGTTCACAGTGTGGTTCTTGCAATGTGTCCCTCTCTGTCACGGTTCAGAACCCAGATGAGCATTGCTCTGAAACCCTTCCTTCCAGGTGCTCGTATAGCTGCGGAGTGATCAAAAGAGATGTTTTTGGTGATGGGTTGGATGATGCAGTTGATGAGTCACTTGATGATGTGTTTAGTGGCTGTTCTGGGGATAATGGGAAGATGTACAGTGTTGTTGTGGTGAATAAGGAGAAGGGGAATGGTGGAGATGAGGTGAAAGCTGTGGTGGGGAAGAGAAGGCATGCGTGGATTGTGGGGAGTGGATTGGAAGAGAGGTATAGAGACGTGCTGGTGGCTAGAGTTTCTGAGATTTTTGTGAAGGTATTTATGAATGGTGGAGGAGAGGAAGACTCAGTTCATGGGGAGTTTATGCCTGTGGGATCAGATGGGAGGCTTGTTCTTTCTTTTAGCCTATTAAATTCCAATCCACGTGATTGGATCTATGATTGGTATGATCAAAGTGTTGTGCTTTCTCACTATTAGTTTTGCACTGCCAGTATAACAATTTACTTACCAGTGACTTGTTGTCTGTGTGCTACGTTTGTTAGGGACTTTCAGAGGATAGACGAGGCATTGTTAGCTCCAGTGACTAAGGCTTTAGCACCCATAGCTGATATAAGTGTTGAAAGTCAGGTACCATTCATCAATAGGCTGAGATCTTTGGCATCTATGTTATTCTCTCATGCTGCTGTTTATGCTTTCTCTGTTCTTAGGTTTTGTATCATACACCGAAGTCTTCGCTTTCATCTTGGGATGAAAAACTTCAGAGCTACATCTTTAGGACTAGTGATCTTCCCTTCTTTGTAGGTGCCTTTTCTCAATATCTCCATGACTAATTTGGATACTACTGATGGTGTAAGGGATTATTATCTAAATTGGTTTCACCAGGTAAACTCGAACGAATGGCATTTGGATACTTCTGCTGGAGCTAGTGGACGGTCCAAAATATTGCAATTTGTGGTGTATATTACTCTACTCTACCCATGTTTGCTTGTTATGTTGCTTAATGCTGTGATTACTCTATACTTTTTCCTAATAAACTGAGCAGGAATGTTTCAACTCTATGATCTTTCCTGATATTGTCAGATATATACCATCTGGAAAAGAATGCCCTCTTCACTTGCAGTTGCCAAATGGGGAGATATCTAAAACAAATGGCTTCATATCTCCGGTTAGTTGCTATCTTGTCCGCTAATCTGTTGGTAGATCTTCTTCTTCTCTGGGAAAACGAGGTCATCTTGTCATTTTGTTCTATAGATGTGGGGCGGAGTCATCGTGTGGAACCCGGGAATGTGTGATAAGGACTCTGAAAGCCCAAGCAGGAACATGCTCTCGTCTCAGGTCTGGTTCACCATTCATATTCATAGTATGCTGTACATCAAGTATGTTGTTTGTATTGATTAATAATCTGATAATGTTGAGTTTTTGTATTTTGTATTTTGTATTTGGAGAGCCTTGGAAGAAGATGTCTGAAACATTGTTTTTGCATTTTTTTGGGACAGGATCTAGAGAAAATAGTTGAAGTGTTCTTGGGGCAATTCCGACAACTTTTTGGTTTTAAGTCGGAAGCGACTTACACCAGTGTATTGGGCAGTTACAACATTTTACCTAGTGAAAGAGGCTTTACAGAGTGGTAAGCCTACGATAAATCCCAGTATGGTTGTGTCTCGCTATATGTGATGCTTATCAATGAATATTGGATATTTCTACTTAAAAGCAATGGATGCTTAGGAGTTATGGATATTGATTAGTGGTGTCTTTCTCGATGATTGCATTTGCAGGGAATTGGATGTCTTGTCACGGAAACACACGTGTTTCAACCTCCACTCTTGTGCAACAACCCTCGGGTCTCTTTCTAGATTGGTACGTGAATAACTCCACATGCCTGGTTCTAGCATTTTCATTTCAGTTTTTCTAATCTTCATTACTTGGCACTTGCAGGTTCAGTCACTCCCCAGGATGATAATCAAGGATGAGATTGGAGAACAAGTATGTTTCTCATTTTGAACTTTTCTGGAAATTATTATATTCTGAACATTTCCATCGGTTTCTTTCAAACCACCAGGTGAAATACTCTCTGAAAGCAGCAACGTTGGCTCAATCCAATGCCTCTCTGGGAGGATACAGTTCTTCAGCCAGTATGTTACACTTAAAACCTTTACTCACTATTCTCTATTCTAGACCTTAATGTTCATAAACTCTAACAAGAAGTTGTGGTTCTGTGTTCTGTAAAGGTTCATCAAAAGAAGCAAGGTCCCTAGCCGAGAATGCCTTTTTCCATCCATCCATCATGTCCGTCAGCTACTTCTCCTACGAACATTGCTTTGCTGTGTACTCGGTTAGTTTCATGATCTCTACTACTGTTATCAATAAATTAGTCTCGTCTCTTTTTGCTTGAGTCTCATTTGTTCATACTTTCTTGGACAGCCGTTTTTCCTACCTGTTGCTGGACACGTTGTCCTTGCAGCACTACGGGAATGGAAAAGATACAAACAAGAGAAGGCAAAGTACTTGACATGGCTAACGAGAAAGAAGACGGCCTAGGACCCTGTTGTCACTTCGAACACTGATCCTTTGCATATTTACAGATCGTTTGTAATTTCTATTAGCTTTTGGTTGTTTGTATTCAAATTACGCAACAACATTGTATTAGAGAGGAGACCATAGAGGATTAACTTTCTGAGCTTTCCTACGCCTTTGCATTGTGTCACTCGAAGATTTTTACACATCAAAAGTGGTGCAAAACCAGCAGTGTTTCACTATATTTAAGATCACAGATGTCTACAGCCAAAATTCTAAACACTTGAAATGACAGGTACAGGAAAAAATACGAGAAAAAGAAAGCCAAATCTGGAATGATTTCGACAATATCTTAATGTAACGACTTCTGGAGACAGTTCAGCTGAGCTTGAAGCCGTTATGTGAAAGACACTAGACTATTAGCGTTTGGATCCCAAAGCAAGAAGTATCTTCTTTCTCGGCCCCTGAAACAAAAACACAGCTTGTGAAAAAGAGCAAAAAGATGTTGAACAAAGAGTTATGAATGTAGTCTTATAAGTAACACTTCGTGTTACAGATCAACTAAAACTGAGACTGATATAAATCATAGTGGTCGTAAATGTTGTGGCAGATAAACATGGAGCTTACCATTGGTATAAGCATAGCCTTGAGGTCATCATCCGTCATATGCATGAGAGCATCCATATCAACCTGAGAAATATCAAAAAGAATTGAGAACATGAGCCTGTGATAAGATGACACCAAGCATAACGTACAACCTACGAGCTAATATTACATACCTCTTCCACTTTAAAAGCTGTTGAATACTTCTCGAGACCCAATGATTCCAGAAAGCTATCAACCGATGCACCAGCCTGAACCAAAAGATAACAAGCTAAGAAACAGTAGTGGACGATATCCATATGTTGGCACCGGTCAGAAGAATGGTATAGTATGGTTGAAAAACAGAGTTAAAGAAAAGCGAATCATATTACCTGCTGTGATTTCTTCCTGGTAGCTTGAGTAGAAGTTTTTCTAGTAACCTCTGTTGCAGTTTCAGTCCCTACACTCTTCATGCTTGGTCTAGCATTCTCCACTTTAGATTTTAACGGGTCACTGTTTTTCGGTTGCACATTCATTGTCCCAGAGAGCTTTTCACGTAAATCCCGCACGCCTGAACCAGCTTCTCGCCCACTTTGAGACCCATGATCTCTCTTCTGGAGCTTCAGACGAAGATCTCTAGGATCAACTCTGCGACCTTAGCAAGTCATCATGTACAAATAATAACCAACCAAACATAGATACCCTTTGTCATACTTAGTTTCTACTAAAGATAATAGATGAGAGTAAAAAGACATACTTGAAAGTTGAGGTTTGTCACTACTGAAAAGATCATGCTCCCACTTGTCGTCCTGCCTTTGCCTGGAACCATGAGAAAGGAGAAACATGCAAAGACTTTATAAACCATTCTCTAACACAAAGACAAACACAGTCCATCTCAAAGATGGGAGTATATCAGAGATTTAGAGAGTCCTCCTAAGCTAACTAAATACACAATTCATAGAACTAAGCTTAGTCTGCTCTAGGAAAATGATAATGTAGCTATCTATACACCAAGTAACAGCTAACAACACTATAGAATCCTCAATTGAATTCAAACAAAACATGATGGGAACAAAATAAGAACCTCTTCCCAGTCACTTGTCGCGAGCCTGTAGAGTTGTCGCCAGAACCGCCATTGATTCGATCTTTCACAAGTTTCCTGGTTCCAGACTCAGACTCCAATCTATCAGCATACATCTTTAATTCTTATTGGATGAAAAAGCACAGATTTTTATATCCTAAACCCTGAATCAGACAAACCCAGAAAGCTAAGAAAGCTCACAGGTTTCCAAATAGAAACCCTAGAATCTATCCAGAAATCACAGAGAACGAAGAAAGAGCTTTGCTTCACGAGGAGGAGGATCTACGTCAAGAGGACTCGTCATCTATTCAAAGTACCGGGTTAGCTTCGGGTCGGGTTAAAATCAGGATTAAACCGACCGGTTTGATCATATGAGAATTATTTATTTAAATCCTATCCGCGATTTTCCCCGATTTAATCGGAAAGACTTTTCGGTCTCGCCAACGCGGTTCGATTGATTTTCCTGAATTCAATTAAGTGCCGGATCGGGTCAACTCAGGTTGAAATCAGAACTAAACCGGTTTTAACCGAGATAATTAATAAAATATATATCTGAGATTTAACCGGTTTAGTCCGAAACACTTTTCCAACGCGGTTCACTGAGACTTTCCTTTTTTTTTTCTTATTTTTATTGTCAACACGGTTATTTAAAAAAGTGACATCGCTTCCTTCGTTGTAATGGTTTTGGGTAAAGAAAAAACAAAAATCCCTAAACTTTTGAAAGAGACCGAGCTAGCATTCAACCCTCTGCGCTGCTGATTCTTCCATGACTGATCCTGCTTAGGGTTTCTCATTTGGTAACTCCCTCCTCTGATTTTTTTTACTTGTTTCCGTCTATTTTTTTCTCTTGCGTCTTTGTTCATTTCACTTGTTTCGATCCTCGACGAAGCTCAGATTCGAGATCCCATATTTATTTTTTTCGTTGATTACAACTAGTCTCAGGGACAAGACCGTTGAATCGTTTGCTCTCTATAGCTCACTTGTCTGAATCTTATGTGTGTTTATTACATCGTTCCACTTGCTGTTTTTGCTTTTCATGGGTTTTTTCTTTGGTTTTAAAGTTACTGTGATTTTGTTTTTTTGCAGGTAGAAAATGTCGAGAGCTGAGTCGTCGTGGGAGCGGCTTGTAAATGCTGCCTTACAAAGAGATAGAGCAGGAGGAGCTTCTGGTGGAGGTCCTGGCCAGGGCAGTAGTCTTATGGAATATGTTCCGTCGTCTCTGGCCAACAACAGGGACATTGATGCTATTCTGAGAGCTGCTGATGAACTCCAAGATGAAGATCCCAGCATTGCTAGGATCTGTAAGCTATTTATTGTTGTTTTAATGGAAGTAAGTACACTGTTTGTGATGTTCTTAACTGTTTTTTGCTGCAGTGTGTGAGCATGCTTACTCGCTGGCACAAAATCTTGACCCTAATAGTGAAGGCAGAGGTGTTTTGCAATTTAAAACCGGGTTGATGTCTGTTGTTAAGGTATGTTTCTCTTCTTCTTGTTCTTTTCTTTGTTTTTTTCCATGGTTTTGCATCTTATTACATTGTTCTGTCTTGTTTTATTTCAGCAAAAATTAGCTAAAAGAGAGGTTGGGACCATTGACAGAAGCCAGGATGTTAAACGTCTGCAAGACTTCTACAGGCTGTACAGAGAGAAGAACAGTGTTGACACGCTTAAGGAGGAGGAAAAGCAGCTCCGTGAATCGGGGGTTTTCACTGGCGAGTAAGTATATTAACATGACAAAGCATAATCTGTGAATTTTCTATTCTGGCTGTTACTGTTGAACCCAGATGTCTTAAATTTTGTCCAAACCGTTTGATATTGTCTTACCAGGATGGAGCGAAAAACAGTAAGAAGGAAGAGAGTGTTTGCCACACTTAAAGTTCTTGGAAATGTGTTGGAGCAGGTTGCAAAAGAGATCCCCGAAGAGGTTGTGTACTTTTCCTCCTATTATTCAAAATTCATTTTTTTTATCAAAGTATGTCTGTAGAATGCAGCAAATAATCATTTTTTTTTGTGTGTCAACAGCTGAAGCGTGTTATTGATGCTGATGCTGCAATGAGTGAGGACACAATTGCTTACAACATTATTCCTCTTGATGCTCCTGTCTCGACAAATGCCACTACGGCTTTCCCTGAGGTGAGATAATTTTTCCTGTTTTCCGCATGCGTTTATGCTCTGTGGCTCGTCTTGGTTTGTGACAATAAAATGTGAGCAGGTGCAAGCGGCAGTTGCAGCGTTGAAGTATTTTCCAGGCCTGCCAAAATTACCTGCTGATTTTCCCATTCCCGCTACGAGGAATGCTGATATGCTTGATTTTCTCCACTACATATTTGGGTTTCAGGTTTGTCTATCTGAGAAGCTTTTTCTTATATTAAAAAATGGTTCATTTTCTCTGCAACTTCAACAATTTAAAATTTATAATATTGAAAAATTTAATGATCTGTTTTTGGCTGAAGATTCTTTTTCTTGCTACACCAATATTTTATTCTGTTGCTTTCCAAGCAAAGCTTTTGTATGATATTTGATCATCTCTTTATTAGCTCCCTTCCTTACCGCACTTATGATATATCTCTTTTCATGTTTATTTATTAATTTTCCCGTGGAACACTACTGTTAATATCCAGCTTCATATAGCACCGCAAAGTTTTCTGTTTTTCATTTTCTAATATATCAATTCTTATGGCCGCAGAAAGACAACGTCTCCAATCAGCGTGAACATATAGTTCTACTTCTTGCTAATGAGCAGTCCCGCCTTAATATACCTGGAGAAACAGAACCTGTAAGTACCAAATCTTTTTTTGAATGTCATATGATTTATTTCGCAGAAGTTTCTGGATTAGAAAGTAGATTATTCATGATTTTGGCTGTGTCTTACTCGTATTCGTTATTCTTTTTCCGGACTTCTAGTTGACTAATCTTAAAATTGAAGTATTGTTATGTTCTTTCTAGAAACTTATGATGTTGATAGTGCACATGGTTTTAGCTTGTTTGCCGCATTATTTAGAAAGTGGTGAATTGCATTTTAAATCTCTTGAATGACATTTTCTTTTATGATCTCTCAGAAACTGGATGACGCTGCTGGGCGTAATGTGTTTCTGAAGTCCCTGGATAACTACATTAAGTGGTGTGATTACCTGTGCATTCAACCTGCATGGAGCAAGTAAATTATCCCCTCTTCCTTGTCTTTTCCTGCTACCACTCTTGCCTGCTCACTTCGATTTTTGTAAGATGCAGTTTAGAGACCACCAGTGGAGAAAAGAGGCTACTGTTTCTTTCTTTGTATTTCCTGATTTGGGGTGAAGCTGCTAACATACGGTTTCTTCCAGAATGTTTGTGTTACATATTCCACCATGTAAGCTTATTCTGAACGCTTATTTATCTCTATATGTTTCCATCTGCCAGGATTCTCTATTGTCTCACTGTCTCTTCCATGATTCTGTCCTTATCCATTTTGATATGAAATTATGAATGCATTTTCCTAACTTTCTGAATTGCTACTGTTTTTTTTTTGTAATTAAATTATGAGATGTTGGTGATTTGATATAATTTGCTCATTGCTCATGCTGAATATTTCCTGTAGATGGTAAGAGAAATGGATGAGATCTTACGCCAGCAGGTTGCTCGCCCTGCTGAGAGTTGTATGCCAGCGGATAGTCGTGGCTCTGATGATGGCGTATCATTCCTTGATCATGTCATTGCTCCACTGTATGGAGTTGTATCGGCGGTAGGTTCTCTAAAGTGTATTCTTTTACCCTTGTACTTTTGGGGATTTTCCTTTCTCTGTTCTCTTCATGACTAGTAGTGTAGTATTTTCTTTGATCTCACATTTTTTATTCTTAATGGAGAAACGTACCTTGAAAAATTTGTTGGCTAGATTAAAGAACTTTTCCGAAACTGCTCCATCACTAGTTTTGTAGGCTGATGATTGGGTTAGACGGCTAGTCTTCTACTACTGTTTTTAGTTGTGATGCTTGAAATATTTGTATCACTCTTTTGGTCAATAAACATATTGAACTTTGTTTTATTGTGTTACTTGAGGGGGTAATTACATCTTTGTGTATTCATTCTAGATGTGGACATATGTTTCATAGCATGTATATTTGTAGATACTATCCGTGGTAGTTGGTTTTCAGTTTAAATGTCTTAAAAGAGGATTCTGCTTTCTCATGGATGAATATTCCTTTCAGAACTGTGTTGTTGGTTTTGATATAATAGTCATGCTAGGAAATGTTGCTCTGTGCAGGAAGCTTCTAACAATGAAAATGGACGAGCACCTCATTCAGCTTGGAGAAACTATGATGACTTCAATGAGTATTTCTGGTAAATTTTCAATATCTTTGTCGATTGTGTTTACTTTCCTTCTCTCTGTTGGCTGACGGTTTTTATTTTCCAGGTCGCTTCACTCCTTCGAGCTTGGTTGGCCATGGCGAACGAGTTCATCTTTTTTCCAGAAACCTATACCGAGAAAAAAGGTCTGCAATGGCCCCTCATAGTAGGAATTTTGTGTTCATAATAGTTTGTTGCTTCGTTGGTGAGATGACCATCAATTGAAAGAATTATATTATATGCTATTGGTAGAAGCGATTTGTTACCCCCGTGATTGTAATTTGTAAACGTCTATAATTCAGCTATTAGACCATCCGTTAGAGGTTGATCATGAATTTATGTTGGTATGTTTAGTCTTTCTATTATATTCATTTGCTTTACTCGTTAGTAAATAGGTTCACAATTTCTATTTATCTAAAGACGTTGAGGTTGTCCGGTTGTGTGTTTCGTTTAAGATCTAGATACAGACTTCCTTTTTCCCACATAGGCGTATCTGATGTTAATATACTGGTTTTATCCTTGTAGTACGACCTTAAAACCGGTAGGGCAAAACATCGAGGAAAGACTTCATTCGTTGAGCACCGAACATTTTTGCATCTTTACCACAGCTTCCATCGGCTATGGATATTCCTCGCTATGATGTTTCAGGTTTGTAATCCCATCTCATGATTCCGTTTATTGTTGTACTTTTTCTCTACGTTCCTCAGAAGATGCTTGTTTAACGTTTAAAACGTTTGGTTGTGACCTATTCTTCACTATTATGGGTCGTATGAATGTTATTATGTCGGTAAAAGGTTCTCCTGCTACTGCACGCTAACGGACTTTTTACAGGCTCTAGCTATAATTGCGTTCAACAAAAATGACATTACCTCCAGGAAGACTTTGCGTGAAATTCTCAGCCTGGGTCCTACTTTCGTTGTGATGAAATTTTCTGAGAGTCAGTCTTAAATCTGATACTCTTTTACTTTATTTTCTTTATCAATATTGTGATTTGGTGAAGAAAAAGCTTGTGCTTAAATGTTATAGGTGTTCTGGATGTCATCATGATGTATGGTGCTTATTCTACGACAAGACGGCTGGCTGTTTCTCGCATTTTTCTCCGTTTCATTTGGTTTAGCCTTGCTTCCGTCTTCATATCCTTCCTTTATGTGTATGTGAAACTTCTTTTATTGAACTGTCCTTTTCATATTACTTTTGCAAATTTTTATTTTTAGGTGTAGTTGTTACATTCCCTTGTTTGATAGTTTTTTTTTGTGTGTGCAGGAAAGCACTTCAAGAAGATAGTAACCCAAATTCTAATTCAGTCATGTTCAAGCTTTATGTGATTGTCATAGCCATCTATGGTGGTATTCAGTTCTTTTTGAGTATCCTGATGCGTATCCCAACTTGCCACAACATTGCTAATAAATGTGATCGCTTCCCTGTGATTCGATTCTTTAAGTGGATGCGCCAGGTTCTTTACCTCATCTTTCTCTCTCATTCTTCATGCTTAATATCTGGATCATTAATAACAATCTCTGATGCTTACCTGATTGTAATTTCAGGAGAGACACTATGTTGGCCGTGGCATGTATGAAAGTACATCGGATTTTATAAAGTAGCGTCTTCACCTTATTTTTGTTACTTATTTTAGTTATCTGTATTCTCGAGATTTCAAAAGTTGGTCTAGCTATATTTGGTACTGAAAATATTTAAACTCTGTTTCTGACTTGTTTGCGAGAAGCAGGAGAGACACTTGTTTAATTGTTGCTGACAGCTCGTGTGGTCTTTTGTGTTTTAAACGGTAAAGGTTGTACTAAGCTACCCTTGTATGACGCAGGTACTTGCTGTTTTGGCTTGTCGTTCTGTCTGCAAAGTTCTCCTTTGCGTACTTTCTCCAGGTTGGTTCTTTTGATAGGAAGTATAATTGTGATATGTTGATAATTGTACTGAAGATTGTGGCTATACGTGAATTATAATTGTGATATGTTGATAGCTGTACTGAAGTACAATTTCACTTATTTACTGAAAATGGTTTTTTTTTTTCCTGTGTTCAATTGCTCTGAATTTTGTACAGTGAACTTTTAAAGTTGATAGTAGTTTTATAAGTGCAGGCATGCTGTTATTTTATCCAGAATTTTTCTGTTCATTGCGATCTCTTGTAGACAATTCCTGAAGTAATTATTCGAGAAACATGGCAAAGTTGCTTCGTTTGGCAGTTTAAGTGTGACTCGGAGTTATATTTCTGTTGCTGATGAATTTGCAGATTGAGCCGCTTGTTGGTCCAACAAGGATGATAGTCAAACAGGACAACATTCAGTACTCGTGGCATGATTTGGTGTCAAGAAGTAAGTATTGGATTGTGCTGTAATATGTTAGTTCTCTCTGGAATCATAAACCTGTGCTTCTTTTCAGTATATGATATCAAAGTCGAACTCCAGAAGTAGGCCCTTCGTGGGATGTTACTAGCTCTATTATATAGTTTCTTGCTGATAACTGTACTGAGAATCTCAAATAAATCATTCTTCTGTAAGATTTTCATACTCTAATATTTCTTATCTGGATGCAGACAACTACAACGCTCTGACTGTTGCCAGTTTATGGGCTCCTGTGGTCGCTGTAAGTTCAATGGTCTTTACATGAGTGTAGGCACTTTTGTTGTTCTAGGTTTTATTGGGAGCAATCAGTGAATCAAGACGTGGTTGTTTCTAGAGATTACTCCAGTTTTGATAGGATATTGTTAAGAACTATTTCAGTAATCTTAGTGGAGTTTGTTCTGACTATGATGCATATTGTATCTGGGGGTTCACAGTAGAGTTTTCCTTCATTGTATTGTAACTTTCTCTTTCATATAATGCAGATATACCTGTTAGACATTCATATATTCTACACCCTTGTCTCTGCCTTTTTGGGTTTCTTGCTCGGTGCAAGAGATCGTTTGGGGGAGGTAAGTGTGTTTACATACATTTTTATGGCTTACAGATGTCAAAGTTAAGATATATATCTATAGATATCTGTTACTACACTGTCTGTCAGAGGGATGTCCTTACGTTTCCTTGCAATTTCCACAGATAAGATCTTTGGAAGCAATTCACAAACAATTTGAGGAGTTTCCAGGGGCCTTCATGAGGGCTCTTCATGTCCCTATTACCAATCGGTTAGAGTCTTTTCTATCTGTCGTCTAAGAAGTTCAATTTACCTGCACGTCTCCTTTTATCTTTGTTAAATATTAATATTTTCTATAATTCAAAATCATGTGCAGGACGTCTGATCTTTCTCATCAGGTACCTGTTGACCTGTTTTACGTTTATGAAGCACTAAATTCCTAAATGAACGTATGGTATGTCATGTTAGTTTGCTTCACATTTGTTGCTCATATCTGCATGTGATTATAATGCGAAGGTTGCGGATAAGAATAAAGTAGATGCAGCACACTTTGCTCCATTTTGGAACCAAATAATAAAATGTCTACGAGAGGAAGACTACATCACTGATTTGTAAGTGCTTTATGCTTTTCGGTAACTAATCTCTGTGGGTACTGTTTGTAGCTTCGGCTTTTTATGGTTTCGTTTTAAACCATTTTTCTCGTGTGGAATAATTTTCTAGTGAGATGGACTTACTCCTGATGCCCAAGAATTCTGGTAGGCTCCAATTGGTTCAGTGGCCACTTTTTCTTCTTTCCAGCAAGGTGAGTTTGTTACTTTACATGCTTCTGTATTTCAATTCAACTTTTTATGGCTGTCTGGCTATCCTCATTCTGACAATTAACTTTCCTATTATTTACTGTAGATATTGTTGGCCAAAGAGATTGCCGCTGAGAGTAATACGCAAGAGGAGATAATAGAGAGGATAGAAAGGGATGACTATATGAAGTATGCTGTTGAGGAAGTCTATCACACTCTTAAACTTGTCCTAATGGAAACTCTGGAAGCCGAGGGGAGGATGTGGTAATGGAGTTTCTAAGTCCTAAATTTACTTGCACAGATTTTTGCTGGATAAAAGGATGATATTTGTTGTGAATTTTGTAGGGTGGAAAGAATCTACGAAGACATCCAGGCCAGCATAAAGGATAGAAAGATACATCATGATTTTCAGTTGAACAAACTCTCCCTTGTTATCACGAGAGTGACTGCACTCTTGGGAATTCTGGTATTCAAATTGCCAGTGCTAATTATGTCTTTGTCAGCAATCTCTTTATTGAACCGGCTCTTAGTTTTTATTATAGTTATAATCTTCATGATGCTGAAAGCTACGTAATTGTGAATTGTTGACGTCCTTACCTTATTAATGGCAGAAGGGTGCCGTAGTGTCTTGTCTGTTATCAAGTAGATGGAGTTTTATCTTCTTTCTTTTTTTCTTGAACAGAAAGAAAATGAAACACCGGAGCATGCGAAAGGGGCTATCAAAGCACTTCAGGATCTTTACGATGTCATGCGGCTTGACATATTAACTTTTAATATGAGGTACATACAAAGTGGATAATTTGGCTGCGTCTTGTGTAAAACCCAGTGGGCCTTGGTCTTCTTGTTTAATAGTCTTCCAAAATACGTTGTTGTGTAGGGGTCAGTATGACACGTGGAACATCTTAACTCAAGCCTGGAATGAAGGTCGGCTTTTTACAAAGTTGAAATGGCCTAAAGATCCCGAGCTGGTATGGTGATGATATTTGTTACCAAAGGTTATAGTTAAACTCATTTATATTTTGTCAGTCTGATAATTCTCTATGGTTTGCAGAAAGCTTTAGTCAAAAGATTGTACTCTCTGTTTACTATCAAAGATTCTGCTGCGCATGTTCCTAGAAATCTCGAGGCAAGACGTAGACTGCAATTCTTCACCAATTCCCTTTTCATGGATGTGCCTCAACCAAAGTCTGTGGACAAGATGTTATCCTTCAGGTACTTATTTCTTTCTCCATACTTTCATCATTCCATTAAACAAGTTCCCCACAAGCTTACTATCTTCCTTTGAACTTTATTTTCAGTGTCTTCACACCATATTATTCGGAGGTCGTGCTATACAGCATGGCTGAACTCACTAAGAGAAATGAGGATGGGATATCAATCTTGTTTTACCTTCAGAAAATATATCCAGGTATATTGGCTTTGTGAATTCCTTACTATGAGTGACATTTTCCTAGCTTTTTATGTTACTTCTGTAATGAATAGGTGCCTAATATTTTCTCATTGGTATCTGATTTGTCGCAGATGAGTGGAAAAATTTTCTTGCACGAATAGGACAAGATGAAAATGCATTAGAAGGTGATCTACGTAATGAGAGAGACATACTTGAACTTCGGTTTTGGGCTTCTTACCGTGGACAGACGTTAGCTAGAACAGGTAAGTAAACAAATCACTACACCTTTTTTCTCGGGGATACATTATTCACTTCACGATCTCACATTGCAAGTTGTATTTGTATCTATTAAGTTAATAGCCGTTCTGCTGTGCCCTTGCATATATTTTCATGCTTTTGTTTACGTGTTATCTGGCATCATATATGCAGTTCGCGGGATGATGTATTATAGGAAAGCTCTCATGCTTCAGTCGTTTTTGGAAAGAAAGGCTGGAAGAGGTAAGAGGCTATAAGAGCTTTCTGTAGATATATTTGTTTTGGTCAAGCTTTTCCTTAGGGCTATCTAACTTATTGCAGATGGAGAGTCGACGCTTTTTGGTAATGACACGACGGATGCTGAAGGATTTGAGTTATCTCCTGAAGCAAGGGCCCAAGCAGATTTGAAGTTTACATATGTTGTCACATGCCAAATATATGGAAGACAGAAAGAAGATCAAAAACCTGAAGCTGCTGACATTGCCTTACTAATGCAAAGGTAAGAAGACACCTCAATATACGTAATAAATATTGTATTAGAAGCTAATCTCTTTCACTCGATTGTCAGAAATGAAGCCCTTCGCATCGCTTATATCGATGTTGTTGATACTCCGAAAGAGGGTAAATCTCATACAGAATATTATTCAAAGCTTGTGAAGGCAGACATCAGTGGAAAGGATAAGGTAAACTGTGATCATCTGTGAAACCAGTCACGAGTCTAGTATTCTTGTTTACTTATGCTCAAAATTCTAAAACATGTTTTGAGTTATAGGTAAAATGTAATTGCACTGTAAAGGGAATTGGCATTTATTCCCCCTTCTTGGTCTTATTATTTTGTTATATGGAATTGCCATTTGAGTTTTTCTGGTTGTGCAGGAAATTTACTCCATAAGGTTACCTGGGGACCCGAAACTTGGGGAAGGCAAACCTGAGAATCAAAACCACGCCATTGTGTTTACTCGCGGAAATGCAGTCCAGACGATTGATATGAATCAGGTCAGTATGTGGCATCTTCTTTGTTTAAAGGGCTTCTTACGAGATCTTCTGGGGGTTTATTATAGTTAAGGTTCCCTGGAAGTTCAATTTAGTAAATTAGATATATAATCTTTGTGAAGAGTATTTTGAAAACAGTTTGGAGTTGGACAATTCATCATATGTAAATGTACCTGAATCTTCTATCATGGTTACATGCGTACTTTACATTCTTTACGTGAGAGCTAAATGCATCTCCAGTCTGTGGCATCAGTTATTTATTTTAACATCTATTTTCGTTATTTGTTAGGACAATTACTTTGAAGAAGCCTTGAAGATGAGAAATCTCTTAGAGGAATTCGATCCTGCCCGGGGCCATGGAATTCGACAACCCACCATTCTTGGAGTTAGGGAACATGTATTTACTGGAAGGTGTGAACCAGACATCTGTGTATCTATGTTCGAGTTTCATATATATCATTAAATCATTGTTTGTGACAATTTTCAGTGTCTCCTCCTTGGCATCTTTCATGTCCAATCAAGAAACTAGCTTTGTAACTCTTGGTCAACGAGTATTGGCGAAACCCCTGAAGTAAGCTACTACCAATATGTTTATCTTCCTTGAAGAACTTGAGTTTATACGAAATCCTTATTCTGTCACTTCTGTATTCTAGGATCCGCATGCATTATGGTCATCCAGATGTCTTTGACAGAGTTTTCCATATTACACGTGGTGGTATCAGCAAGGCCTCTCGGGTCATCAATATTAGTGAAGATATTTTTGCTGGTAAAGCCGATTCATTAATTGACAGTTACCTTACGCAGATGAATGATGAAAAGTGAAAATCTGGAATGTTGAACTATTTTAGTGTAAATGTATGCCACTCTTTATTAATGTTGTTGGTATGATTTGCAGGTTTTAACTCAACTCTACGTCAAGGGAATATCACTCATCATGAGTATATTCAGGTCCGATATTTTTTAAACCTTTTACAAATATAATGATAAACAATATATATGTATTAATTTTATCTACAGGTGGGCAAAGGGAGAGATGTGGGGCTCAATCAGATAGCTCTGTTTGAAGGGAAGGTTGCCGGCGGGAATGGTGAACAAGTTCTTAGTCGGGATGTATACAGACTTGGCCAGCTCCTTGATTTCTTCCGAATGATGTCATTCTACTTTACAACTGTTGGCTTCTATTTCTGTACAATGGTATGTGGACTCTCAAATGAGTCATAGTGATTTTTTTGCCTCTCATCAAAGTTAACCTTTTAGTTAAAGCAGTCTTAGCGTCATGTTATCTCTCATATAGCTGCCGACTCTATATAAGAAGTCTTCCATCATCATTTTTCGTGGATCACTTTATTTTTGTAACTTATATCTGAGTTGTTACTGATAAGTTCCAAGTTTCTCCAAGTATGGTTTCCAGGAACTAATGCTGATGAATTGACATTTACATGGCCTCTTGCAGTTGACGGTGCTTACTGTTTATATTTTCTTATATGGGAGATTATACCTGGTAAGCATGGTTACCTAGATTTGGTTATGACGCGTTTGCTATCTTCATGGCTGATTAGACCCCTACTTCTTTTTGATTTTTGATAGGCACTTTCTGGAGTTGGAGCTACTATTCGAGAAAGAGCTATTCTTCTGGATGATACTGCGCTTAGTGCCGCCCTCAATGCTCAGTTTCTGTTTCAGATTGGTGTCTTTACTGCTGTGCCAATGATTTTGGGCTTTATTTTGGAACAGGGTTTTCTCCAGGTACTGGGTTTCCCCCGTATTACTCATATCGTATTTGTTATGCCATATTTTCTGATATGATGATAGTGAAGCATGAGTTTAAAAGTTCCTTGAAGATGGCATGTGTTCTGATTTAGCTTGTTCATTTACTTGATTAGTTACTGTACTTGTATCTGATTATAAGTTGCCTTATGAAACAGATTCATTGCTTTTTTTTCTTCTGTTGTGAATTATCAGATTCGCTTGTTCGATTGTTTAAAACCTGATCTTGACTGGATATGGGCATATAGTCATTTGGTGAAAATGAACTATTTGCTTGTGTTTTATTTGTTTGTAGAATTGATTCTTATTTAACCATCTTTGACTGCGTAGGCCATTGTCAGTTTCACAACAATGCAATTTCAGCTATGCACCATCTTCTTCACATTCTCTCTTGGCACAAGGACCCATTATTTTGGACGGACAATTCTCCATGGTGGCGCTAGGGTATATTCTTATCCTCCGCATTCAATCTCTCTATATATTGTGTGGAATGTGATAGAAAGTGTTTGTCAACAGTACCAAGCCACTGGAAGAGGGTTTGTTGTCAAGCACATCATGTTTTCTGAAAACTACCGTCTCTACTCCAGAAGTCATTTTGTCAAAGCGTATCTCTCCCTTATTCCTTTGTTTCTTATCTGCAGACAGTTCTTTTGTATACGTGTTTAGCCATAGTAAATGATGGTTAATTCATTGGTATGCTTTGTTCTTCTTCAGGATGGAAGTTATCCTCTTACTTGTTGTCTACTTGGCGTATGGAAATGATGAGGCTGGTGCTGTTTCCTACATCCTTCTGACGGTTAGCAGCTGGTTTTTGGCTGTCTCTTGGCTTTTTGCTCCGTACCTGTTCAACCCTGCTGGATTTGAGTGGCAAAAGTAAGTAGTGCTGTCTTATTTATGTTACGTTGAGCAACATGTTCTCTCATTGAGCAAGATTATTATTTTTCTTTCAGAGTCGTGGAGGACTTCAAAGAGTGGACAAATTGGCTCTTCTACAGAGGTGGAATCGGTGTGAAAGGAGCTGAAAGCTGGGAAGCATGGTGGGAAGAAGAAATAGTAAGAACTCCGTTTCCCAGCAAATACTTTTGTTTATATACCTTGTATAATTCCATTTATCTAAACTCCACTGCTCGATTCACATCAACAGTCTCACATTCGGACCTTGAGCGGGAGGATAGTGGAGACCATATTAAGCTTTCGATTCTTTATCTTCCAGTATGGTATTGTCTACAAACTGAACCTGCAAGGAACAGATACATCATTTGCGGTACATTGTTTCCCTTTCACTACACTTTACCATATCATAGTTTGCTAGTTTTGGCTATAATAAATCTTTTGGTGCCTTTCCCTCGTCTTGTTTAGTCAATTAATGATCCCTGTTCATGATTCATTTCTATACCATCTGATAATCACTTGTGAGGATACAAAGGTTACGATGTGTTAGATTAGGGTTATGATGATGTTATGAATGTGTGGAGTATGACCTGGCCGGTGGGATTAGATATAGGATTTGTATTCATTTTATTAATCTTCTTGATCTTCCAATATATTCATAATTTTTCGTTGTAGAGTAAAACGTACCTTGAATAAAACACCATCTCTTGTACTGTACTTCCATGAGTCTGAAACTAGTTTAAGAGTAGCAGTACTAAAATATGATTCTATTATCTGCAGTGGTATGGCTGGTCATGGGCTGCATTTGCGATGATTATTGTTCTTTTCAAGGTTTGTTTATTCAACTCCACACTTCATTCACCAATAACCTAGTTCTCTGAGTGTAATATTGCAAAACCTGATTCTGATAATTTTCATTTTACAATAACCTTTAGGTCTTTACCTTCAGTCAGAAGATCTCTGTCAACTTCCAGCTCGTGCTTAGGTTTGTACAAGGCCTTGCCTTATTGTTGGCTCTAGCTGGCATAGTCGTAGCAGTTGTGATCACGGATCTGTCAGTGACAGACATATTCGCCAGTGTTCTGGCCTTTATACCGACAGGATGGGGAATCCTCTCTGTAAGTTTCCTTCTTTTCTCACCTTTCAGTTTCTATTCACTTCGAACGGAGTCCAGTTTAACAATGTTGTCCTCTCTTTGTTGTAAGATTGCGTGTGCATGGAAGCCAGTAATTAAGCGAATAGGGATGTGGAAATCAGTACGGTCCCTAGCAAGGCTATATGATGCAGGAATGGGAATGCTCATATTCCTCCCCGTTGCGCTCTGCTCGTGGTTCCCATTTGTCTCGACCTTCCAAACACGTATGATGTTTAACCAAGCCTTTAGTCGTGGTCTCGAGATCTCTCTCATCCTCGCTGGAAACAATCCTAACTCAGGCCTTTGAAAATCCTTTGTTATTAGCTTTTTTCCCTTTTGTTGAAACTACTGATTCCATCTATTTATTTGTGTGTTTACTGAGTGTAGTAGAAACTGATGAGAGCCTTTTTGTAACTTTGTAAGCATTTTTAAGACTTAAGTAATGTTATTTGTTTCTAGATTCAGTACATGTTGCAGGTCAAGACTATTATGTTTTTTTTCCCGTTTCTTCATAACGACGTAGCTGTTGAGTTATAAAATGTGATGTGAAAGAGGTGTTTCAGTCATACTTTACGAGGGCTCGGTCAAAATCAGAATCAAGACTACAAAAAAACATTTGCAAGTAATTTTGGAAAGTTAAAAACCCATTTGAAATGGATGCTGAAGGCCCATATAAATGAATTTCTTTTCTTTTAGCTAAGGCCCATATAAATGAATTTCTTTTCTTTTAGCTAAGGCCCATAAAAATGAATCATGCGTACTAAAAACAATTGCAAGTAATTTGGGCAAGTTAAAAGGCCATTTAAAATGGATGCATAAGGCCCATATAAAAGAGAACCAAAGTCCTAAACGCTGCAAAGAAATCGCTGTCTGAGCCAGAAGGTTTCTAGTAGGAAGGTCTCAGAAGGCCGACATAAAAAGGTCTGAGAAGAGTCTACAAAGGTACCGTTAACAGTAGCATATACGAGAAAGTTCACAAGAATTCCTTTGGAGCCTGTAAGCAGAGTGGTGATGGGAGAAGAGGGTTGGAGAAAGATTAGACTTTTATGCCCCTCTGTGTCGAAGATTATCGACTGGGTTGCTTGGAACGATCAGAAGCTCGACTTTAAGTCTATAGCCGCTGCGTTTGGGCTCGAACCATCAACGGTGAAGCTCAATGGTCACTTCATAAGCAGAGATGCTGACCTAATCGCTTCTTGTGTGACGTGGAAGTCTTTGCTCGCTTTCTTCTCAGCTAAAGGCTTGTCTACTGGGAAAGACGGAGCTGGTGCTCTCCTCGTTGACGGCAAGCTCTCTAAAGTCGGTACCAAAAGTGAGTTTCTGTTAAAGTTTAGCTAATCTTGGAACTAAACTGTCTTCTAACCAAGGATACGTGTGATTGATTTCCCAGGAGCATACTCTGGTTCTCAGGAAGACATAACCATCAACAATCTTGGTCTAGTTAGAAACAAGAAGTTGAAACATAAGTGTTCAGGTATGTAGGAACTTTGCTATAGACATGACACACCATGTGGTTTTGAGTCTCTGACTTTGCATTATCAACAGTTGAGGAACCACTGCTCTCTGGAGGCAACAAGAGAAAGTTATTGTCTGAAGATATACACTCGCCAAAGAAACTAAAACTCAACGTGGGTGATAGCTTTGGTAAGATCTCAGATTACTCTCTTCTTTGATGTACTACAACAATACTGGTCTCTTCGTTGATGCTACTATGGGGGGTTTATATATTTTGCAGGAAGACAAAGCGGAGTCGGCAAAACGTGCAGTTTCACTAGTGACGGTCTCAAGAGGACAAGAGAAGATGATATGATTGCTTCCACGTCTCGTAAGAAGATAAGATAGAGATGTACTGTGTAGAAATAGAGCATATGATGTAATAGTTTTTTTTCTTATGTAAGGACTAAAAGATTAATGCAAAATTCCAAATCTTAAAGTGCAAATCTTACGGGTCCAAAAGATCAAAACACTCTTGCTGATACATATTGTACAACTGGTCTCTCTTGAAGTGTTGAGCCTAATTATCCGTGGAAAAATACTGCCATGCTGCAGCAGCTACTGCAACTAAGATGATTTTGAAGAGAAGTTTCCTAGACAAGATCGAAGATTGAGCTTCAGGTGACTCTGATGATGGTGATTCGACTGGTCTTCCTCTGATCTTCGCTGTGAATCTTGATAACAACTGCTTAAGCCCACCTGTTTTCTTTCCTGCTAGAGAAAACAGAACAATCATAAACTTGACGTTAGAATCCAGATCAGAGCTTCAAATTATAGTTAAAACCTGGCCCTACAGCATTTGGTGACTAACCTTTGCTTTTGAGAAACCTTTCTTCTTCACCTATTCGTCTACGGAGAGCATTGAGCAACGACCCGAAGTACAATGCGAAAACAGTGCACGTGATCGTGATTACATTGTAAGGCATGCTAAAATCAGGGGTTGTTAAAGGTACGAGCAGTACTTCTGTGTAAGAGCGCACTAATGACTTGTCCTGCAACAAATCCAACGAATAAAGTAAGTTATTACATTTGAATTAGGTGACAGGAGAATACAGTCTTACCTTCAGTTTTGATAACAAGGCCAATGTGCTGAGTTCTTCTTCGAAATCTAAGCTTGCGTGATGATCAGGAAAGCTTATTAAAGCCGATGGAATGTCGAATCCTTGGTTAGCATCAGGAGGATATTCATCTATATGTAGAAAACCCTGTTCACCAAATATTCCAGAACAAATTAGAATACAAATCAGTTTGACACTCAGATCAATCGATTTGATGATAAGATTATGGTAGGTGAAGAAAAGTACACATGGAACTATGGAAAACAAAAGATCACCTTATCATACTCTATGGATATGGCTGTAGATTTCACTTCACATGGTAGTTCTAGCATCATCTCCATCATGCCAGATGACATCTTATCCGTAGATGGTGAGACATTGATCTTCTTTAAGACATCACTGCTTGTATTCTGTTGTTGGTCCACAAAGATTTGTAGAGTGTGATAATAAACCTTAACATACCACGGGAAAATCTGGAAAATGTTAGCTTTTATTGTACAGCGGCCATTAGTGAGATCTCTGCCGGATAACTTCTCCTGTGATTCTGTGGCTTTTAACAAGATGGCTATTGCACCCCTTTCATTCCCGCTTCCCATCAAGAACCGAGAAGCGTGTAATGGAGCTTGTTTGCATGGCCACTTTGAGGGAAGCTTCCAAGTAAGGCCAAGATCAAATGGCTCACTGTCACTGGATTTGTCAATATTGAAGATAAAAAGAAAGCTGCTGACTTCTCGAAGAATCCTCTCTGGCTTTATGGACATTTCGAACTCTGCGTTCTTCCAGAGTGTATGCGCTTCGTCTTCTGTATCTGCATTCTTTAGTTCACGACCAGAAAGACTCTCCATTTGAAGATACACATTACTTGACTTTGCAAGAACACATTTTCCGACAACTTTTCTCCCAAAGAGTGAGCTAAGGGACCAACTTGGCTGTAGATGTTTTTCAACAGAAACAGTGTCAGGCTGGAGAACAACAGTAAGAGTCTGCTCAAGCAACATACCAGAACCCAACCCCTCTTCACCCGAGTCAACCATAGATAAATGCAACCTCTGAGAATGATAAAACCCTCTGTAAACAGACGGCCTATTCATTAACGCAGAGATACCATCCTTGTCTCTACACGGAAGCAGCTTTAGCCACGGTGTCAAGTTCTCAGTACAAACAGCTTCACGCGGCAATGAACCATACCTCAACTTATCTAAGTTTGTCCCAAACCCCCATGTAGGAGAAGCATACGAAGTGGAAGATTCAAGAAAGTTTTATGGAAGCACAGAAAAGCCCCGAGAGTGCGTGAGTTAAGTTCTTCCAAGAAGTATCAACCTGAGAGTGAGGAACATCAAACACAGCCCAAAGCTCAACTCCAACGGGTTTCGCGTTCATACTTGAAAGAGGATCATATCCTCCCCAGTGTTCATGGTTCCAACGTCCTTGAGTGAAAGATAGCTCCATCTCCTTGACTCGAAACTTCTGAACCTGTGATAAAGATTTCATGTTTCAGAGATTACATAAACCTCTTAATAATTGAACATATGAATATTGTTTCCAGTGGTTTGGTTAAGGGTTCGTTAATTCTTCTACATGAGAAGGTTTGGGATTCAAATCCAGATAATGCAAGTTAAGCGGATTACGGAGAAAAAGAGTTACATGAGATCAAGTTATGTCAGATTGTGTAGAAAAAAGAAGTTACAAGAGATCTTCAGCACGGTAATACTAAAAGCATGATTAATGCGGGATCTCTTAGGGTGTGGTGCTTGCGTAATATAAGATAAGTCTCATAGTTTTTAACTAAGAAAAACTAAGATTACAAGAGTTCTTAGGGCAGGTCATGAGCAAAACCTAATGATACGACCTAACCGCATCCCAGCTATAACTTATGCTTCCAAGTGCAACCTAATACGAATGTCTAAGCTCAACACATTATATGAGAACGAGGTTATTATTTACCAGCTGAGAAATAGCTTTCGGGAAGAGATGGTGATGACGGCCATGGGAGTTTGACGGAGGAGCTCGATTCTCGAAATGGAAATGAGCCAAGACTTTCCGATCAGGGAGAGGCTTCAACAGCAACGCCTCACTGAACTCTTCTTCGGCTTCGTTCGATCCAAAAGCGACGGCAAGCAGAAACGATTGCAAAAGTAACAGAGGGATCCATTGTTGAACGAGTCTAGCCATGATCGGATCCGGAGACGGTCACAGGGTTGTGTTATGTGGATTGAGCATTACAGTGTAGATCGCTGAGCTCCGGCGACGAGAAATGCGTTTTGAGGTGTAAACGCTGTATAAGCCGCGATTAAAGAGCGTTTTCGTATAAAGGCCAAAACATGGATTAAAAACGAATTTATCAGGCCCAAAGACGTGATAGCATATTGTATATATTAAAAACATTTTAATTCAGCGTTTCTGTACAAAATCAGTTATTTTACAAACTTAAGCTATATAACAACTATATAAGTGGAATAAAATCTATCAAACACCATAATTAGAGCAACATACATATATTTTACTATATAATAAATTTTAAAAGGGTGGATATTGGATGACTAATTGATGAAAGGAACCTAACTCTATTGGCATTCTAAGTGCGATTAACTTTTAGCGCGTTATATAGGTGGTGAATGTTGATTTCTAACTCAGTCAATGAATATAATGGTATCAGTAAAATGAATTCTGCTTTAACTAACGTTTGTTTATAGTAACATAATCATAGATAAATAATTCAACATCTTGTAAAGACAAGAATATTTTTATTTCTAAGGTAAGTGCTGACATTTGTGACGCATCCGATGACAATAGAATTATACTCATTGCTAAACTGGCTGAATCTTTTCTTTTTTTTTTTGTATATGTTACAGTTGAATGATTTCGACCTATGCAAGTAGGTTTCATTTACGATTTGAGGAATGAATGCCACCAAATTTTGAGAAGAAGAAAAAAAATCAGTATTATAGATAAAATAACACTACATTCTAATTACTATCCAACCTATTACGATAAGATTATATATAATAATAGAACCGGCAATGCAGACCAAAACATATAAAAGTATACAGAAAAATACAAAGCAGAAAGGCACAAAACACTATGTTTAAATTTCTCCACCACAGAAGATTGGAATATATAATTTATATAAACAAATGTCACTCTGTAACATTGCATAATATATAGTCACTCTGTAACATTGCATAATATATAGTTAATTCTATATAAAACATTATACTATACACATCGGGAAAATAATTTGAAAAAGTATTATTTATTGCTGGAAAAAAAATCTTGGTCTCATGATCATAGTGGCTAGTTAAATGACTTGAGAGTGATCATTGCGATAATGACACTATTTAATCTGATACTTAAGATATTTTAATCTCTTCCCAAAAATATCCCAACGCCAACATTAATAAGAAAGCCGCCCACTACTAAACTAAAAGCTCTGCCACCACCCCTCGAAACGATGACGTTTCATAACGATTCTATCACTTTCCTCAGACTCCCACTTCTTCTGCTCTTTTGCTTTCTCTCGCCGGCAAGCTTCTCCGCCGATTATATCCCGTCAACGTTAGACGGACCGTTTTTCCCCGTAACCGTTCCGTCAGATACAACTCTCCGAGGAAAGGCAATCGATTTGCCTGACACCGATCCTCGTGTCCGCCGCCACGTCACCGGTTTCGAGCCGGAGCAGATTTCTCTATCTCTTTCCTCCGATTACGATTCCATATGGGTCTCTTGGATCACAGGTACTACCTTTACGTGATTAGTATAACTCTCTGCAAGTTTATTCTTTTATTTTTAATAGTTTTTTATTATGTCTTAATGAACAGAGTGCTTATGTAATAAATGCTAAGATGACAAATCTTATTACCAACTCTTTAACTCTTTTTCAGACATAGAATTCTTTTTCAGTTACTTGTATCTAAAGTTAGGATCTTGTGACTGATGAAAGCTGACAGTGAACTTAGAAGATAAGATTCTTGTTCAAGTTTGTATTTTATTTAGTGTTCTAAAAATCGGTGTAGCCCGTCTCAGCCAAATCTGCAAATCGGATAAGATTCTTGTTCAAGTTTGTATATTATTTAGTGTTTTAAAAAATCGGTCTAAGTGTTCAAAAAGATCGGTATAGACACTATCTAATTAATAATCTCGTATAAAGTGTCTAACTAGCACTTATCAATTTCTTGAACATTGATTTTATTAACGAACTTTTGTTGTGTTTGAAAGGTGAGTTCCAAATCGGCAAGAACGTGAAGCCATTAGATCCGACAAGTATCGACAGTATTGTCCAGTTCAGTACTTTGAGACACTCACTGAGTCATGAAGCCAGAGGACATTCACTTGTTTATAGTCAACTTTACCCTTTTGACGGTCTCCTTAACTATACTTCTGGAATCATACACCATGTTCGCATTACAGGTTCTTCTCATTATAGGCCTCCTTTGTGTATTTGTGTTTGCATTTGCATAATGTGTAACCTTACTTGATAACTGGTTGGTGTGTTTTAAACGCAGGGCTGAAACCCAGTACTGTATATTACTATCGATGTGGTGATCCTTCACGACATGCGATGAGTAAGATACACCGTTTCAGAACAATGCCGGTTTCTAGACCATCGAGTTACCCTGGACGAATAGCAGTTGTGGGTGATCTTGGTCTCACTTACAACACAACAGATACAATTACTCATTTGCTTCAAAACTCTCCGGATATTGTTTTACTGATCGGTGACGTGAGCTACGCAAACTTGTATCTAACGAACGGGACTAGCTCAGATTGTTACTCTTGCAGTTTCTCAGATACGCCTATACACGAGACGTATCAGCCACGTTGGGACTATTGGGGTAGGTTTATGGAGACTCTGACTTCAAAAGTTCCTTTGATGGTGATTGAAGGAAACCATGAGATCGAGTTGCAAGTTGAGAACAAGACATTTGAAGCTTATAGTTCAAGATTCGCTTTCCCTTTTAAAGAAAGTGGCTCTTCATCTAAGCTCTACTATTCTTTTAACGCTGGTGGGATTCATTTTGTAATGCTCGGTGCCTACATCGCCTTTGACAAATCAGGTTTTGTGAAATCTTTAAACTCGCTTGTTTGTGAATCTTTTCTAAGGGTTTTGTCTGGTTTCTGCAGAGGAACAGTACGAGTGGCTAAAGAAGGATCTAGCTAAGTTTGATAGATCGGTAACTCCATGGTTAGTAGTTTCTTGGCATCCACCTTGGTACAGCACTTACACAGCGCATTACAGAGAAGCTGAGTGTATGAAAGAAGCTATGGAGGAGTTACTTTACTCTTACGGTACCGACATTGTCTTCAACGGACATGTAAGTCCCCGAACACACAAAACTGTCTTTTTATCTTAGCCTTCTGATTTGGCAATTATTGATTAAACATTGTTTCCAGGTCCATGCTTATGAACGGTCGAACAGAGTTTACAACTACGAACTAGACCCATGTGGTCCAGTTTACATAGTGGTGGGTGATGGAGGTAACCGTGAAAAGATGGCTATTGAGTACGCCGATGAACCCGGTAAGTGTCCTGACCCATTAACCACACCGGATCCAGCCATGGGTGGGGAGTTTTGCGGTTGGAACTTCACCAAGACTGGTAAGTTCTGTTGGGATCAGCAACCTGAGTATAGTGCCTTGAGAGAAAGCAGTTTTGGCCATGGAATCTTAGAGGTAACGGCTTTAACTAACTCCTAAACGCGCCAAAACCATATTAAAGATTTTTAATTAGATTAATGTACTAAGCAGGTGAAGAACGAGACATGGGCACTATGGACATGGTATAGGAACCAAGACTCGAGCAGTAAAGTCGGAGATCAGATTTACATTGTCAGAGAACCTGATCGATGTCCACGTCACAACCGTCTTGTTAACGATTGCTAAGCTCAAAGTTTGGTCTATTTACACTGTTGAATGTAACAAGAATGAATATTGATCCAAGAAAAAATAAAAAAGTTTCAAAATTTCTCAAAAATATTGTTTTTAAAAGATCTCAAGGAACTCGAGGACGAAGCCGATGCAAACGGGACAATGACCTTTCTGAGCCATAAGCTCTTTAGAACAGAGCTTACAAAACGTGTGACCACAAGGTGTAAAGGTCGCGCCTTTGATGTTGACCTGACACACGCAGCAAGACACCTCTCCTTCTCCTCCTCCATGGCCATCACCTTCTTCCTCGTCTTCTTCATCTTCTTCGTATTCGTCTTCTTCTTCGTCGTCCATGGCGTATCTTGCTCCTGTTAACCCCATTTGCCGATCCGTCTCTTCCAACAGATCCATCAGTGACATCGTCTGCTTCGGCGGCGCAGAAGCTCCCGATGATTTCTCCTCTGAATCATCATCGTCTTCCTTCTCATCGTCGTCTTCCTCTGCTTCCGCGGCTTCCTGCGCCGCGGCAGCTTCTCTCGCGGACATCTGCCTCTCTTCCACGAACTTAACCACCGGGTGACGGAGGATCTTATCGTCTTCGCCGTCACCGTGATCTCTAACGGAATCGTGACGTGAAAACTGCGGTTTGAAGCTCCTTGACGGTGGTTCGTCTTTAGGGATGCTTACGTCAGCGAGATCCTCCGGGTTTTTAGTCGACCCGACCCGCATTGAAGGTCCGCGCGTGAACATCCCGCGTCCTGAAGGGGCAGGTGGATCCGACATTGGTATTGCGTAGAGTAAACCGGTGGATTGCGATCGGTACGCTGCTCCGAAGTGTTTGGGATTGGGGATAAGGATATCCGAGTCGGGGATATGAAGAGACTAGGTCCAAGCAGAACCGGTTCTCACGGAAAATCTGCCACGTGGTCCGGTCTCTTGTGGTATTCTTCGCGTATGATATGAAAAAGCGTTTGGCGTGTTGTTGTGCGGTGTGGTACAATAACGATCTTCTGGTTGTTGAACAACGTTTTAGCTTAGATTAAAAATTCTAAATTTTGGATCATTTGTTTGTTTTTCTTGTTTTCTTTTGGTATTTTGTTTATTTATTTTCTTTTGGATTTTCTATTAAATTTTTACCATTTAGACTTTCGTTTATTTTTCTGTTCTTGCCTACTTAAATTGGAAGAAATTTACGTGCCTATAAGTGTGTTAAAATGGAGAACCATGTGTAAGGAGGAACGAGTTTTAAGGTGAAAGAAAATGATCTAAATTAAGAATGTTTCCACAATTTTGTGACAAAAAAGCATTTACTTTTCTTAGTTTACTGATGATCAACATGAATTATCACTCTTTTTATTACAAGGTTAACGAATTACCAGGTTAATGAAATTTATGCATGAAGAGACAAGTTGTACATGGATCTACTGAAATGCTTTTCTTATGAATCTCCAACCTTCCATCATGAGATTTTTAACCAATGTAGCTTTTTATAAAGGAGTCTTGGCCATTTTACATAATTGTTCTATTTTTAAGAGGTTCTGACGTAATACAAGAAAATAATCATGCTGTGTCAGTGTCACCAACAAATTAACAGTGGTTTGTTTTCCTATCAAGTGAATAATCTATGAATGGATAATGAGTAGTAGTTCCAAAGTTATTGTTTCCTTCAGATGTAATCAGTAATAGTTTATTTGAAACACAATATATTAATGAAGTCAATATGTCCGAGTGGTTAAGGAGACAGACTTGAAATCTGTTGGGCTTCGCCCGCGCAGGTTCGAACCCTGCTGTTGACGATATTTTTATACTTTTTGTTTTGAAACAGACGATAGTTTTATACATTTTTACTTTTTAGTTTTTACAATATAAACTTGAACTGTAAATGACAAAACTACGCGCTGGCATTAATCTATTTGTAATCAGGAAGGCTTGGCCTCATTATTAGATTATACAGCCTAAAGCCCAGTTAGGTGGAGCAAAGGGCACAAGATTAAGCGTGGAGCTGCTGCACTTGACTCTTGAAGGTTTTTGAAGGAGATCAGAGGATGCATTCTATGCTCTCAAGTTTGTTCCTTTACCCTTTCCTTTAAGCTTTATTATCAGTATATGGTTTGATGTTTCCTAAAGTTCAGCTTTCTATCACCGACGGTTTTGTATGTATCTTGTTAGCTATTTACTTGATAACATAAACCAACACCACGCAGTGTTTTTCAAAACCATTTCATGGTTTATTTCTTGATCTGGCTTCTTTATGACACAGCGTGACATATAGCAACACTGCAGTTGCTTGATCGTTACGTCCATGACTTCATTATCAATTTTGTTTGAAAAACCACATTAGTTTGGATTGAATGTTTTCTGCAAAACTAATACACTATATCAAAAATAGAAAAGAGGTAGATTCAGGAAATTGTATAAAAATATAGGTGCAAGTGGAAAAGAAGATGAGAATGAGGAAGAGGTCTGTTAAACGAGCTGTAACGATAACATGCACACCGGTAAGCCCAATTTTCGGCCCATATTAAATCACATGTCTCCTTCGCCGGCAATGTGTCTCCAGTTACGTGTCAAATCTTCTTCTTCTTAGGGGTCGGGTCACGATCTGAATCCGATCGCTGCTGTAGAATCAGTTTCTTGCTGCGCAAATCTTCTCGAGCTTCCTCTCTCTCACTTAAGGTAGTCTCTGCGCTATTAAATTGATGTCAGTTTAGAATATTTAAGCTCATATTCAACGGTGATTTGATCCAGATCTTCCGAGCTCTAGAAGAAGAGAACGGAGAGGGAGTTTCTCGATCTAAATCATAGTAGACGATCGTCGTGAGAAATAGAAGGTCATTGCAGAAGTTACCAGTTTTGGAATTTGAAGTAAAACTATCGATTCTCAGAGGCGGATCTGTGAACGGGAACTAGATGAGTCTAGGTAGAGTCGAGGATTGTAATTGATCTGGACCGTTGATTCGAGTTTGCCTATACCTTCAACAACAGTTTCAGGTTTTGAGCTGTGTAAGCAATAATGAATAGGGAGAATCAAGGTTATCCGAATTTTCCAGCTAGGCCTCCGCCGTCCTCCTCCTCTCCATTCGCATCTGCTCCGCCGCCAGGTGTTCCACCTCAATCCGGTGGACCAGAGACGGTTGGTTTTAGACCACCTACAAGGCCTTTCACACCTTCTGGTCCTCCTATGGCTCCACCAGTGGGTGTGATGAGGCCTGGCCAACCTCCTTTGGTTTCTCAAATTCCAGGGAATAGACCTCCACCACCAGCTTATGGTCCTCCTGGTGGTGGTTCTTTTCAGCGGTTTCCAACTCCTCCTCCATTCCCGGCTACACAAAACCCTCCTCCTAGTGGTCCACCACCACCTCAGACTCTTGCAGGTCACTTATCGCCTCCAATGTCTTTTCGCCCACAGCAACCAATGGCGCCTGTGACAATGGGACCTCCTCCACAAAGTATGACTCCTGGAATACCTGGAGGATTTGCTTCTCCCCCTGGTCCTGGTTATCAACAGTCCATGCCTCCAGTTAATCCGTCTTATCCTGGTGTTGGTGGTGGTCCACAGCCATCTTATCCTGGTTATCCTAGCAATCAGGTCTTACAGGGTCCCCCAAAGCCCTTCCAGTCTCCACTCCAGGGTCCTCCGTCTACAGTCTCGTCATATCCTACTCAGCCAGGAGGTTTTGCTCAGAACCCAGGACAGCAGAATCTGCATCCAAGCTATGGGCCTCCTACCAGTAACGTTCAAGGTTTGGTTGAAGATTTCAATTCGCTGTCCCTTTCAAATATTCCGGGGTCGCTTGAGCCAGGACTTGATCATACCTCATTCCCAAGGCCATTGGACGGTGACGTGGAGCCAAATTCATTTGCTGAAACGTACCCTATGAATTGTCATTCTAGATATCTACGGCTGACAACTAGTGCGATACCAAATTCTCAATCGCTGGCGTCGAGGTGGCATTTGCCTCTAGGAGCTGTGGTTTGTCCACTTGCTGAGGCTCCTGAAGGGGTTAGTATTTGTCAAGCTAACAATCAAGTTTTTTATTTGATAATATGGAACTTTTCACGTGCTACATATGAGCCACTTATAATTTTCCCCATTATTTTGAAATTAGTTTTATATTTGTTCAGGAGGAAGTACCACTTATTGATTTTGGTTCAAGTGGCATCATCCGCTGCAGAAGATGCCGTACCTATGTGAATCCTTATGTTACTTTTACAGATTCTGGAAGAAAGTGGCGGTGTAATATTTGTTCTATGCTTAACGATGGTAATTTTTTTCAGAATCTTCAGGATTAGTTAACTAAAGTGATATAAAATGTCGTTGTTGATTGAACATGCCTTGTCTAATGGTCGTGCAGTTTCTTTCTCTCTCATTTTCTTAATGGTTAATTTTTTCCAGCTGTGTTTGTCTAATCTGTCTTGGTAAAATTATCGTAAATGGATCTGGTGAAAGCTATAAGGAACTGTTTTTTGGTGTTGTGCATGCATTTTTCTTTTGTGGTGGAATGTCATCCTTGTCAATATACCTGTGTATCTGATATGAAATTTTGACCAGTCATTTGAATGTCCTTTAAATTTCCATAAACTATTGGAGCATGGTTCTGTGTTCAGTACTTTCAGGAATATGTTTATTAGATGAATATTAATACTTATGGGCTAATTTCTTGTTCAGTGCCTGGTGAATACTTCTCACATTTAGATGCTACTGGCCGAAGAATGGACATGGATCAAAGGCCTGAGCTGACAAAGGGCAGTGTTGAAATCATTGCTCCAACAGAATATATGGTTCGGCCTCCAATGCCACCAATCTACTTCTTCCTCATTGATGTTTCATTTTCTGCTACTAAAAGTGGGATGCTTGAGGTAAGCATGTTGGATTTTAATATTCCACCTTGTAATTTTGTTGTGCATTAATATTATTCTTCCTTAGTTAGTAAGAACCAATCCATGCCTGCTTTTATCTGAATACACTACGTATCAATGGATCTTGACTAGATTAGACGTGCTCTCCCCTGTAGAGGCATGCTGTGAAACTTGGATCTCATTCTGACCCTTTTTCTCCTTTTGCAGGTTGCTACTCAAACGATTAAGTCTTGTTTGGATAACTTGCCTGGCTATCCCAGAACTCAAATTGGATTTATTACTTATGACAGCACTTTACACTTTTACAACATGAAGGTAACAGAATTGTAACTGGATTTTTTTTTTGTTATCAAATACTTTAGCCTTAATCATGCTTTATTTTGGACCTGGGCAATGCAGTCATCTTTGAGTCAGCCGCAAATGATGGTCGTTTCTGATCTAGATGATATATTTGTCCCACTGCCGGATGATCTCCTTGTCAATCTATCTGAGTCTAGAAATGTAGTGGAAGCCTTTTTGGACAGTCTGCCTCTGATGTTTCAAGATAATGTCAATGTGGAATCGGCTTTTGGTCCAGCCCTCAAAGCGGCGTTCATGGTTATGGTTAGTTACTATGCTGCCATGTCAAATGGAAATCATATAATTCATTTGATGTCAGAGTCCTATGAACTTCATCTGGAATTTGTATCAGTTTGTAGCTGACTCTGTTTTCTCTCTCCATTTCAGAACCAACTTGGTGGCAAGTTGCTAATTTTCCAGAACTCGTTACCTTCTCTTGGTGTTGGGCGGTTAAAGTTGCGGGGAGATGATCCTCGTGTCTATGGAACTGACAAAGAGTATACTTTAAGAGTAGCTGAAGACACCTTCTATAAGCAAATGGCTGCCGATTGTACCAAGTTCCAGATTGGAATTAATGTTTATGCGTTCAGTGATAAGTACACTGATATTGCCTCCTTAGGTACGTGAACGCTACAGTTATCATTGTTTTTTTCTTTCAAGGGTGTGGGAGTCAATGTGTAACTAGTGGTGCCTTCTTCCCCCATTAAATATTGATGTTTCAAATGCGGAGGCTTTATTAGTTTTGTGTAGTAAAATGCATTGGTTTGTGTAGGGACTCTGGCAAAATACACTGGAGGACAGGTGTACTACTATCCAGGCTTCCAATCGTCTATTCATGGAGAAAAGTTAAGACACGAGCTGGCTAGAGACCTTACAAGAGAAACTGCTTGGGAATCTGTTATGCGAATAAGATGTGGAAAAGGTTTAACAGTTTATGATACAATATTCATTTGTGTTACCTGTTATGTCACTTAAGATTTGTTAATTCGTTCGTATGCTACATCTGATCTTATATTGGGCATGCAGGAATTCGTTTCTCGTCCTACCATGGGAACTTCATGCTTAGGTCTACTGACCTGCTTGCTCTTCCTGCTGTTGACTGTGACAAAGCATATGCAATGCAGCTGACTCTGGAAGAGACATTGCTAACAACCCCAACAGTGTATTTCCAAGTCGCTTTACTGTATCCTTGAATAGTTGATATTTAAATCATATTTAGTTTGATTTTTAGCTGGTACAACACATCATTTGGTTTTAAGAATCCTTAACAAAACTAAGATACACTGCTTCTTGCGGAGAGAGGCGTATAAGGGTACATACAGCTGTCGCACCAGTGGTTACAGATCTTGGGGAGATGTATAGACAAGCAGACACCGGTTCCATCGTCTCTGTATATACTAGATTAGGTAGGATACATTCTTTTTTTTTTCCGGCAGCATTATATGTTACTTTGGATACTGTTTCATGGCCGTTTGAATTCTGCAGCAATTGAGAAAACTTTATCCTCAAAATTGGATGATGCACGGAATGTCATACAGCAAAAGATTGTTAAAGCTCTCAGAGAGTATCGTAATCTTCACGCAGTGCAGCATCGGTTGGGGTCTAGATTAATATACCCAGAGTCTCTGA
Source organism: Moricandia arvensis (assembly GCA_905132765.1). Classification (NCBI taxonomy): domain Eukaryota; kingdom Viridiplantae; phylum Streptophyta; class Magnoliopsida; order Brassicales; family Brassicaceae; genus Moricandia; species Moricandia arvensis. The sequence continues at coordinate 139,884 of CAJHQP010000908.1, forward strand.
AGTTCTTGCCACTGTACGGACTGGCAATTTGTAAGTCCACTCCTCTTCAAGGTGGACCTGCTGATGCTTCACTTGACGAGCGCTGTGCGGCAGGCTTCACCATGATGGCTCTGCCTGTCAAAAAGCTAATGAAGCTGTTATATCCCAGTTTATTCCGTGTTGATGAGTGGCTCTTAAAGGTTTGTGCATCCCTTTCTCAGTGTACATTATCAAACATCTCTATTTTTCAGAAAATTCTTATAGCATTTATGAATTCACATGTTTGCAGCCATCAGCAGACCTCGATGACCTGAAAGACGTACTAAGGAGATTGCCTCTGGCTGCAGAGAGTTTGGATTCTAGAGGCCTTTACATATACGATGATGGTTTTCGATTGGTTTTGTGGTTTGGCCGAATGCTTTCACCTGACATTGCTAGAAATCTTCTTGGGGCTGACTTTGCAGCAGAGCTCTCAAGGGTATGCTCTTTTAATCTACATTTATCCTTGGCATATAAACTTAATGAAACGGGGACATGACCTGCATTATTTATCTACTGCTTTAAATGAACGTATCGAGTAAATCACAGTATGCGTGTCTTTCTTAATGTGGGGGACCTCTAGGTTACAACGCAAGGAGCAAGAGAATGGGATGTCGAAGAACCTAAATGAAGGCTGATAAAGAAAGTGAGGGAGAATGATCCGTCATACCATCCCATGTGTTTCCTAGTGAGACAAGGAGAACAACCCCGAGAAGGCTTCCTTCTCCTCCGACATCTAATTGAAGACCAGATGGGCGGTTCGACTAGTTATGTTGATTGGATTCTGCAACTTCACCGCCAAATCCAACAAAATGCGTAATAGTTCACAATGGTAAGAAACTTTCATTCCATTCCATGTCATAGCAATACATGCTGAAGTGTCCCAAGGTCACATGTTCAACGCTTTTTTTTTCTCAGACAACTTGAATGACAAATGCACCACCTCTATGGACCATTAAAGAACACTCATGAGCTCAAAATCTTCTTCTTAAGCAGTGTATTGATACGAGAGGCAAAAGTTTCAGGATCATTGCGGTCTCCTTCTTGGGCATAATGTGTTGTTTTGGGAAATTACAGAATTTTTCTTCATTTGTTTTCTATAGAACTTTTCTCAAGCGCTGGGTTTGATTTGCCTAACTCGAATGGTTGTCCTAAAGATTAGTCGGTTTTGTTTTTCTTCTGCTGCCATTGTTTTTTCTTTTCCAAATTGTCTTGTGCGTTTGTACCAGATTTATATTTGGGAGTTAACAATTTGTCTTAATCATGGATATTAACAAGAAGATGGCTTCTGGTAATAGTAAATTTCATGATTGTCTTGACTAAAGTGACTACATATAACAACAATTATACAATGGGAATCAATTAGCAAAATAATTTTAGCCACACTTTATTTAGTTATGAAGAAAGGGAGCGAAGAAGCTTCTGTAATTCTGCAACGTTCAAAATTCAAAGATTCTGGTAGGTCAAACCGGCCATTTGGTTAGGAAAAGAAACGTGCCACTATCTTATTGGGTGGTACCTTCTAGAACGGTACAGAAGAAGTCAGCGTGGAATCTCATTCTCTATCACACGGCGTCGTATTTGGATTTACGGTCGCGCTTGCCTTTATAAACAAACCTCTATATGTCAGATTTGAGCTTATCGACAAACTTATTACGAGCTTGCTGGGGAAGAAAGAGCAGCGATTTCCTTTCTTTAGCTTATCGTATGTTATCTTATCCCTCTCCCTTGTTTATCTCAATATCGATTTAGCATTCGTGGTTTCTCGATTTGTTATTTTCTAGATTTGGGTTTTTTTCTATTTGCGGGTACTCCTTTTTATAGCTATACGGAATTGTGTTTCTGGATTTGATCTTCGAAAGTTATTGAACTTTTCGGTTTCGGTATTAGATCTGTTGGATTGTGAATCTCGTGCGGGGGATATTGATTTGCGAGCTTTCGAATTTTCTTTGCAGTTAACTCGTTTATAGAGATTTCTATTTGAGAATGGCTGAGGTATGATTCTCTTTTTTCATCTCTGTTTTGAATTTAATCGAGTTCCTTCGTTGTTAGTTTGATTGAATTGGTGAATATGTGATGTGGCAGGAAGCGCACAAGGTCACGTTGAATGTCTATGACCTAAGCCGAGGCTTGGCTCGCCAGCTCTCTGCTTCGTTCTTGGGAAAAGTTATCGAAGGTGTTTGGTAAGTTACCTCTCTTTCGACAATATTCTTACAAGTTACAATTTTGAAATCTGAAAGTCTTAACCTTTTAGCTTCATAGTGTTGCATTAACTTGGGGTTAAGGCCTACGCTTACTTGATAATCAGTCGTAGAACAGGGTGTGAGTTAACCCATGTTAGATATTGGCATGCTTGTTTGTATGCGTTAAACTAGTGAATGGTAGTTTTTGTTTATACGCTTTTGCTTTTGAATTGTTTTGCCTTGTATCCGTTTCGTATATGAGAGTCTTCTTCTTCGCTGGGTAAGCTGGTATGATTAATAACATGTGAGGTATGTATCTCTTTCTCAGGCATACGGGAGTAGTTGTGTATGGGAATGAATACTTTTTCGGAGGAGGAATCCAGCATTTGCCTGCTGGAACCACCCCATATGGAGCACCACTGCGAACGATAGACTTGGGTGAGTCACATGTTCCTAAAGATGTGTTCGAGATGTACTTGGAGGAGATCAGTCCACGTTACACTGCTGAATCCTACAATCTGCTTACTCACAACTGCAACAACTTTAGCAACGAGGTCGCTCAGTTTCTTGTTGGTAAAGGGATTCCAGACTACATTCTTCAGCTACCCAATGAGGTCATGAACAGCCCCATGGGTGGTCTTATAAGTAAGTAGATGATAACTTGCAATCTGTTTTACTTTTAGTTCTCAGCTGATCTAATTTTATCTCCTCCATTGCAGTGCCTATGATCCAAAACCTCGAGACAACTCTAAGAGCCGGCGCTGTTCCCAACGCTCCCCAGTTTAGGCCTCAGACACAACTTGCCTCAGACACAACCTTTTGGTAGCTTTTAGCGCTAGGCATGAATGGTCCAAGCTATCCGACAAAGCACGCGAACGAGAAAATCCACATCCAATCTGAGAAAGGCGATCCAATGTCTGAGGATGCTAAACCTCAGTTCCGAACTGAAAAGGTGTTACCGCGTTGTCAAGCTTCTTCTAGTAAAGAGAAGTAGAGGATCCATTGGGTGATGCAAGGAACCAAGATCAGGAAGAGATACCGTGATTTGCATGCTCTCATGGCTCAAGGCACAGCTAAGAGGCAATGTGAATCACCCAGGCCCACTAAAAAAGAGTAAGCACAAAGT